>CM021104.1:78345424-78368648 GCA_007115665.2 Sequoiadendron giganteum
CCTCCTAATTGTCTCTCTCTCTCTCTCTCTCTCTCTCTCCTCTCTCTCTCTCTCTCTCCTTCTTCCCTCTTGCCTCCTCCCTCTCCCCTCCTATAATTCCTCTCCACTCACTCTTTTCATCTATCTTTCCCTCTCTTTCTCTATCTCTCCTCTCCTCTGTCTCTCATTCTTTTCTTCCTTCTTCCCTCTCCCTTCCCCTCTAATTCTTTTTTTTTTTCCTCTCTATCTATTTCTCCTTTGCTCCCATTTTCCCTCTTCCCTCTCCCTCTCCTTCCCTCTCTCTCTCTCCCGTGTTCCTTCACCCTTCCCCTCCCTACTTATCTCTCTCTCCTTTCCTCTATGTTCCCCTTGTCTCTCTATCTCTCTCTCTCCATCCTCATCTCTCATCTCTCTCCCTCTCTCTCTCTCTCTCTCTCTCTCTCTCCCCTTCTCCCTTCCTCCTAATTCTCTCTCTCTATCTATCTTTATCTCCTCCCTCCCCCTCTCTATCTTTCCTATCCCTTTCTTACCCTCTCCTTCTCCCTCCTAATGTTATCTCTCTCCCTCTCTCTCCTTGTTCCCCTCTTCCCCCCTCCTAATTCTCTCTCTCATTTCCCTCTCTCTTTTTCCATCTATCTCTCTCTCTCTCTATCTCTCCCTCTCTCCCTCTCTTTCTCTCCCCTTCTTCCTCTCTTCCCCTCTCCCTTCCCCCTCCTATTTCTCTCTCTCTCTCCCTTTCCCTCTCTCCCCTTCTTCCCCTCTTCCCCTCTCACTTCCCCCTCCTAATTCTCTCTCTCCCTTTCCCTCTAACTTTCCCTCTCTCTTTATCTCTATCTCTCCCTCTCCCTGTCTCTCTCCCCTTCTTCCCATCTTCTCCTCTCCCTTCCCCCTCCTAATATTATCTCTTTGTGTGTCTCCATTTCCCTCTCTCTCTCTCCCTCTCTCTCTCTCTTGTCCACCTTCCACCTCATAATTACTCTTGGGTGTATGTGTGCAAAAATTGGATATCCAATTTGAATTAATTTAAAATGACTTTAAAATGACCTTTTTTGGTTTTATATTAGCCGACCCAAATCGTTTATCTAATTTGTAAAACTTTGGTGTGGGAATTTCTATGGAGGAATGTACTGACACCCAACCCAAAAAAAAATTCAACTCAGTATTTTCACATTTTTTGGTGAGTGCAAAATGCTACTTTGTTCATATCGCCACTTTTTGGCCCATCATGATCCTGTACATGCCCCTTTCCTTTCTCTGTTGGGTTAGAATTAACATTTTGGTGATTCTCATATAGCACCAAATCACCCTTGTTAAATTAATGAGGGATGGAATGGTCATTATAACTTCGTTGCCTTATTTTATGATAAGCTAGAAGATGTCCAAGGGCATTGATGCATTGTTCATCAATCATTTCAAGTTGGTGTAATTGTTGTTCCCTATAAACAATGTCATCAATTAGCCCTTTAAGAGTGATTCTTAAGGAAGGAATCTCTAACTCCAAGGGTATAATCACCTCAACTCCATAAACAAGGTTATAAGTGTGTTTCTTGTTGAAGTTCTAATACTAGTACAATAAGCCCATAATGCATATGTTAATAGCGTATGCTAGTCCTTATTATGTTTGTTCACTATATTTCTTAGAATTTGTTTAAACAAGAGTTTTGTTGGTTGATTCAACTTGTCCATTAGAACGCGGGTAGTAAGGTGTCGAGAATCGATGTTGTATATTAAATGTTTCCAAGAACTTCTTCACATCATTATTCTTACATTGTATCCCATTGTCTGAAAATAACGTGGAAGGAAGTCCAAAGTGATCAATAATGTGTTCCAATATGAAATGACGTATTACATCAATCGTTGTCAAACAAAATGGAATAGCTTCTACCCATTTTTTGAAATAATCTATTATCGTGATTATAAACGTATGTCCTATGGATGAGGATGGAGATATTTTTCCAATAATATCCAAACCCCATATTGAGAATGGCCAAGTAGGATCTTGTGCATGAAGCACGGAGGTAGGAGCATGAATTAAATTTTGATGCTCTTAACACTTATGACATTTCTTAACATATTCAAAGCAATGCCATTCCATTTTTTATGAATAATATCCCATGCGAATTAGCTTTTGAACTAATGGTCTTCCTCTGAAATCCCCCCCACAAGCACGTGCATGGATTTTTTCAAGTGCTATTAGGGTTTCAAATTGTTTAAGATACCTAATAAAAAGGCCATCAAAGGACCTCTTATATAAGATGTTTTCTAGTATAATATATCTAGATGCAAATTTTCAAATATGAGAATGAGTTTCTATTTGTTGGATAGGGAAAGGTACCGTCTTTCAAATAATTGAATATCGTATCATACCATTTTCTTGAATTTTCATTTTTTGTTGTGGACACTTCTACTTTATCGTTAATTGATGGTTTTATAATTGTATGTACGATCAAAGTGAAGTCTTTTGAGGGATCTTGAGGAGATATAAGAGAAGCAACACTTTACATTGCATCCACGTGATGATTATCTTTTCAAGGAATGTTAACAATGGTGAAAGATTCAAATTTTTCTAAAAATTTCATTGTGAGATCCTTATATTTCAATAATGTATCATGTTTCATTTGATATGTTCCATTTATTTGTTTGATGATTAATTGTGAATTTCCAAATATCCTAATGTCTCTAGTGCCCATTATGAGAGCGACAAGCAACCCAACGAGTAACACCTCATACTCAGTAGTGTTGTTTGTACATAGGAAATTTAACCGATATGATAAGGGAATAGGCTCTTTTGTGGGTGGTTTTATTATAACCCCTCCTCTAGAGCCAGTTATGCACTTAGATATGTCAAAATATAATTCCCATGTATCATCTTTTATTGTCAACACATTATCATCAAGGAAGGAATCATTACCAGGTAGCACTAAAGGAGAAGGAGAATCAGCTAATTGGTCAGTTAAGGCTTGACCCTTAATTGCTTTTTGTGAAATAAATTTAAGGTAAAACTTAGTCAACAACATTACCCACATAGCTAAGCATTTGGATAAATCTATTTTAGTGCTCAAAAATGTGTTTTAAAGAGTCAAACTTCGTCATTAACTATATTTCGGCATTCAATAAGTAGTGTCACAACTTACTAGTAGCAAATACAAGAGCCAAAAATTATATTTCTATTGTTGTGTATCATTTCCTATAATCAATCAATGTTCGACTAATGTAATAAACATGATTTTCTTTACCCTTTTCATCTTGTTGATCCAACAATGCTACAAGAGAATGGGATGATGCAGATGTATAAAGGATGAATTATTTTTTTGCATAGTAGGTTCTAAAACAGGTGGTTCTAAAACAGGTGGAGTGACAAGATAATCTTTCAAACTCCCAAAAGCCTGTTTATAATCTTCATTCCGATCAAAATATGCCTTTATTGAGAAGATATGTAAATGGTAATGTTCGATCTACTAAGGATGCTACAAATCGTTGAGTAACTTGCATTCTTCCTTGTAGTGTACACAATTGAGAGGTGTTTCTAGAAGGCGACATGTTAACAATAGCATCAATTTTCTTTGCGTCCATCTCAATGCCTTTGTGAGATATGATAAAACCTAAAAAATTTGCACTATCTACACCAAAGAAACACTTTTTCAGATTCAATCTCATGTTGTATTTTTGAATTCGCTCAAAGATCTTTCGAAGAATGTTTACATTGTCTTGTAGTTTAAATATTTAGTGATGATATCATCAACATAATCTTCCAAGATCTTATGTATGTAAATGTGAAATATCAGTGTCATAGCTCATTGATAAGTTGCACCTATGTTCCTCAATCCAAAATGCATCATAACCCAACAAAATGTTCCCCAAATAGTTGTGAATGTCGTTTTGTACTGATCTTGAGGGTTGATGAAGATTTGATTGTATCCAAAAAATCCATCCATGAATGACAACAAAGCATGTCCCACAGTCGATTCTACAATCATGTCAATATTAGGAAGGGGAAAGTCATCTTTTAAGGATGCTTTATTCAAATCAAAAAAATCCATACACATCCTAATACAATTTTTAGGCTTTGTGATTGTGACAATGTTTGAAATCCAGGGAAAATAATCTATAGGTCTTATGAAGCTAGCTTCAAGGAGTTTTTCAATTTCGTCCTTAACTAGCAGGGCTATTTTAGGTTTCATTTTTTAATATTTTGTCTAATGGGCTTAGCATTTTCAGTAAGGACTATGTTGTGTGTTACAATCTTAGGATCAATTCTTGGAATATTAGAAATAAATCCAAGCAAAAAGTTCAAGAAAGTCATGAAGCAAAGTTACAATATCCTCTTATTCTCCATCATCGATGCATTTAATTATTTTGATGACTTTCTCTTTATCATTAATGTCCATTGCTATATCCATGGTATCCCCTAAAGGAAGAGAATTTGATCTTGGAAATTCAAGGTTATACTCTTCATTATTCATGTCTATCTCACCATTCTCATTTCCTTCATCATTTTGTTTGGTGCTAGTGACCTTTTTGTTGTGAGGAGGAGTAGATGGTTTTTCATAAACTCCTAGCATTCGTTTCAAGGATTCATCATCTTCAAAGAATTACCATGATGGTTCATAATTCATATCAACTAATTCATGATGCTTTAAAGTAAAATTAATTTTTGGTTTACACATAACAAAGTTAATGTTTAATGAAGGTCTCTTGTTTTTTTGTGTTATCTTATATGGATAGTAGCCTGAACCATTTTTCATTTCTTGTGTGTTATGTTCTACAAGAACACAAATTCCTTGTTCTCTCTTTCCACATCATTTTCCACTATAACCCAATTGCTTCATCAGTTCATAACCTCTCCCATAAATTTTTTCCACATCTCTCAGGTTTGGTGGTTGTTGATAATCTCTCATCAAATTTTGTTGTGCAACTTGTGTCTTCTTGAAGAGTAGATGATTTAGATGCTTGTGAGTTTTCTCCCGAGTTTTAGATTGACATAACCATTGATTGATTTTTCTTTTTTTAGTGTAGGAAAATGTATACCCTTGAATTTTCACACTTTTTTGGGCCTGCCTTGCTTTATTTATCCTTATTTGTGTCTTAATTGGTCATATTTTGCATCCACAAGCCTAATAGACTACATCTTTTCTAGCTAATCCCAACAATCGTCAAAGGGAAAATGAGCATTTAATGTTTATGTCTATGCATCCTTGATTTGTGCACTAGGACTAAAATTCCACCTTGGGTGTCTTTGTCCTTCATGGGTCTTGGGACCCTAATTTTGAACACACCTAAAAAAGTTCTTTTTTGGTGTTTGTGCCCTAAGCATTGAGCCTCGAGACTAAGACACCACCTAGGGAGTCTTAGTCCTCCTTGGCTTATTTTTGGGATTTAATTTCAAATTTTGGTGAGATTTATCCTCCTTTAATTAATATTTTTCTATGTTGGCTTGGTGTGATGTAATTTCGGGATATTAAGCATAGATAAATATAAATACAAGGTTCTTTCACTCATTTTCACATATTTTTTCTGAGAGTATTCATAATAGAAAATTGGAGTTCACAAGAGCATTGAAGAGCAGTTCTTCAAGCATTTGGAGCCATCATCAAGATTCAAGCATCACCTTAAAGGAGATTCTTGCATCATGTGTGTTTTTGTGATAACAAGTGTGATGTAGGGTTTTGATTGAAGTAAGCAATTCAAGCGAGATCTATCAAAGAATTCCATTGATTCAAGATATACATTCCATTTAGCAATTTCACACAAGGTTGTAGACTTTACAACAAGAGTTTGGTGAGTTTTAACATTGTATGTTGTTCATTCATCATTTCCCTCCTTTATTTCATTCCATTTCAAGGTTTAATTACTTGAAGATCATTTGGAGTGCAAGATGGCAAAGTTGAAAATTTGCATCACAAAGTTTCCATCTTCATAGAAACCCACCTATAGGTCAAATCCAGAGGTTTCAAAACTTGCAATCTGAGAGGAAGCAAATGAAAACCTTGAATCTTAGGATCACATTCAGAGTTTTCAAAAATTCAAAACAGGACTAATATGCCACCTAGGGACTAAGACAACAATAAGGGAATATTAGTCCTCCATAGAACTTTTTGATTTTTTTTTTACATTTCTAGAATCCTCATTACATCTCCAAATTTCCAAAGTACACATACCCTAGCTTGGTGTAGCTTACTTTGATCATTTGCACTCATTATTTGACTTACATTACTAGGTTTTGTGAGTTGAATGTAAAGTGTCTTTTCTAAGAATTTTCTTAGTGGTGAACCCCTTAAAGTTTAAAGAACCCCCTTCTTAGGTCCTCCTAATTGAGAATTGAATCACCTTGTGAGGTTGATGGTCATTCCAATTAGGGTTCTTAGGATATTATTGAATGACCTAGAGAAATGAGGTGACCCACATTCAACCCCCCTCATTTTTATATGGTTCATTTTGCATCCTCTTTTCTTGTAATTATATATTCTCCCATAAATGAAGGTGTGAACTCCAAGGAACCCCAATCATCATCTGATAATTTTGAAACCGTTTCCATCTCTCGTGTTTATTCTTTCGTAGGCTCTATTTTTTATGTTGGAATTAATGTGTTCAGAGGACTATTGGTTACTTTTTCAATTTGTAAACAACTTTCACGCTCGGGGTCCATTTCAATTTGGTATAACTTGTTCTTATAGACATAATTCATGATACAATGAAGAGTTGAAGGCACCACATGCATCTCATGAATCCATGATCTTCCTAAAATAATATTGTATTAAATTTCATGAGGCATAACATGGATGGGAGTTTGTAAGCTATCCTTTCTGACTGAAATAGGTAAGGTAATCACACCAAGCAATTGTTTCCAAATATTGTCAAATCTTCGAATTGATAAGGAATCAGGTTTCATCTTTATTTGTCCACTCTTAAATTATCTAGAAGATTCACACTACATACATTCAAAGCTAAGCCATTATCAACAAGGGTCCTTAAATTATTGCTATGGTGTTGTATCTTTCTATTATCTTGAAAGATTCATATTTCTTTCTCATTTCCAAGGGAGGGAGCTCATGTTGGTGAAAGGTAATGTCTACATTAACTTTATTCATTCCTTGTATCAGAGCTTCCACATAATTTTAATTTGTACTAGGGGAAACCACAACTTGTTGTAAGGTTGTTTGAAGAATAGTGTGGTAACTAGGTGAGACTTGAATAATATCCCATAAGGAAATCTTAGCAGGAGTATTCTTAAGTTGTTCAACAAGATCATACTCCTTTCCAATACACGATGGTAAACGAGGAGCACTAGGAAATACAAGATTAGGTAATGGTAACAAAATGGGATTAGGTTGAGGTTGTCTATTATTCCTAGTGTTATATGCATGAGAAACAATGTTATAGTTTGATTGTTTTCACATTTTCTTTAGGTGCGTCAAGGATAAGGATAGGTTTTTTTGAAGGTTGATGCTTGTTTGAAGGTGGATAAAGGATAAGTTTAGGTTGAATGAAATTTAATTCTCTTTGTTTTGGTGTGTTTGAGAAAGCCTTAGTGGATGCACCTTGTGACATGAAGCCCTCAAGGGCTTCATCTAACATATCAAAGTCATCGTGCAATTAAAAGGCTTGGGTTTATTAATAGCTTGAGGCTAGATGACATTTACTTCTCTTTGTTTAGGTTTGTTTGAACAAGCCTTAGTTGACAAACCTTGTGAGGTGAAGTCCTCAAGGGATTCATCTAACATATCAAGGTCATCACTGGGCAGGTGCATGGAAATGGGTAGCAATTTAGTGGACACATTTCAAAAAACTTTTGAAAAGCAATAATGCGAGCGCGTTATAACGCGCTTGCATTATTGCTTGTTAAAAGAAAAAAAAAGTGAAAACCTGTCATTGTTATTTCAACTATTTTTTTCTTGTAGCCACAGCCAAAACCCCCATACTTATGCTCTCACATTTTAGGCGAAGCAATTCAACAAAAAATTTCACCAAAAATTTCTTTTTTTTGGCAACGATGGTGCCACGGTGAGGAGGAGATGTCAGAGGTAAGGATTTTGTGGTTTTTTTTTTTAATTAGTTAGTTTTAGGTTGAATTTGATATATAGTTGTTTTAATTTTTAGGAGATGCAAATCAACCTGCAAACCCTCAAGATCCTCAATAGGAAGACCAACCAAATTCTCAAGATCAAAATCAACCACAACAACAACCTCCTCCACCAATCACTCAACCCCCTCCTGGCACTCAACAAAATTTAATGAGTGAAATTGAGAACTACAAAAAAAAATTGAGAATTTGATCAGTAGGTTGAGCGATCCAAATGGTTCAATTGCAGAAAGAATGACCCTAGCAAATTCATTGAAAGATATGGTAAAAAATGTAGATTCAATTAGCAAACAAATAACTGGATGGCAAGATAGGAGGCAGATGGCTAGGGATTATTATGCAGATAAACTATCATACAAAGATGTAAATGATTTAAAAATTACAAAAGGTGATTTGTGCTCATTATTCACTGACCCACACACAAATAAAAATCTTACCCTCATTGCGACGAGGTTTCCTATCCATTGGTGCCACCACCAATAGATTAGGGACCAATTTTATGATAGGTGGTACATGGTCTTCGACCCACCATGCAACAATTGCGAGGTCCTGTAATATTTCCTTAGGAAACTATACAGTGAGTTCATATTGAACAAAATTCCAAATTATTTTGATATGAGGGATTTCTAAGGGAGAGGTGGGGGGCCAGCTCAGGATAGACCCAGTGCACAACTGAATCCTACGCGGCAAGGTAGACGAGCTCTCGCTAGGCCACCTCATGAGCACGTTGTTATGCCTTTTGTCATGAAGGAAAGTGTTGAAATAGAGACATTGCAAGTGATCAACACATTGACCCAGAGCATCATCCATCATACTAGCCCTATTCTATAGCGCCATCCAGGGGAGTCTTTGAGTGGTGGTTGTCAAATACATGTGTGTCAATCTTGCGGGGCTACTTGTTCATATGACTCCACTGACACTCAAGAGACTGGTACGCAAGATCCGTCTGCAACTATGGAGATGGAGAGGGTAGCTTACATTTTGCATGAGGCATATGGCATTGATAGTCAGGTAGAAGTTAGTGCATGTTCATTGAATTTAATTTATTAAATTTTGATTTTGAAATGCAAGATTAACTAAAAATGTTTTATGATTTTAATAAAATTGCAGGGTCACAGTGTTGAGACTTGATACACCGGCCCCAAGTAACTTATTTCTAAAATACACCTATCACTGGGGTATGTAACTAGTAAACAATTATCAATATATTGTATGTTAATAGCATTGTTTTACGAATGGTAATTTAATATGCGATTTTGGATGTTGAACAGACTAATATTGGAGATTTTGATGGAACAATTCCCAGTGGCAGTGGATTTACTCAAACCTACATGGAGGTAATAGAATAAAGAGTTTAACTAATGAATCAAGTACTTAATAGATTTGTGTAGTTTATATGCACATCGTTGATTACATTGAATAATTTGTTGTTTTATTTTCAGATAATGCAAGTCGAAACACCTACAAATGTGACGAGGGCAATGGATATTGGTGTGTCATCTGCTATACAATCCTTGATGGCTCTAACAGGAGAGGTATGAGGCAAATTAGTAAATTTCAATTTACATTTGTTGTTATAGATGTTAGTGAAAAATAAAACCATTACTGATTCACGTAGTTTAATTTCTATTTGTATGGTTTATACAAGGTTTGACCATGCCTAAGCATGGGTGTGAGAATATTTCCCCCATGGAGAGAGATCATGAGATGGCGGTAAGTGATTATTTTGTCAAATATATCATTTTTATAATGTAATTTCTATATATTCATGTCTTTACTTCTTATTGTAATAGTTAAAACTTCACCATGAACTAAACACTAGGAGGAGGAGCAGGAGCACTCCTTGAGTGTAGAAAAAATGAGTGACAAACCTCTCACCATCCAATCGAAAAGGAAAGGGAAAGAATTTAGTTCCAGTGCATGGAGAGAAATGAATTTTGAATCTAGAGCCCTTTGTTGTATGCCTACATGGCAGTTTTGTACATTTTTTTATTGGAAATATTTGACATTGTATGCCTATATGGGATTCTCGTAAGCCTATATGGCTATTTTGTACATATATTTCATACTTATACCAACACATATTGATGTATGCCTACATGGCTATTTAGTTAATACAAATATCTTTTATTGATGCCTGTCCATATTTGCATTCTAAATTGATGGTTCAATAGATATGAGTTATGTGTATTCAAGTGTATACTTTACAACTTACGTGTATACTTTGTGACTTACGTGCGTTTGAATGTATACTTTGTAGCTTACGTGTTTTCATGTGTATACCTTGTATTCATGCATATACTTTGTATTAATTTGTGTATACTATGTATTCATGTGTATAATTTTTGAGGCTTACGTGTTTTTGAGTACTTGTGCTTCCCATATTGACATGTACATGCTTGAATTATTCAAATGTATAATTATTAATTGGTTAGCCCTAACATTGATCATTGTTGTCCTTCATGATTTGTCTTGAATATTAATTGATTGATGCTAAAAAACTTTATCTAAAAGAAAAAACACGTTTACAATTGGAATTTCATGAAATGATCCATAAAAATATTCCAATATGTTCTTTATCTAAAAGCTAGAGGTCATACCAATTACGGGATCAATAAGTTTGTATCAAAAATCTAAAAAATAGAGAACAGTGTGAATAATTCTTATTAGATCTTCTCCAAAATCTCATCAACAACCTCCATTCGAGCCTCTAAAGGCTTTAGATAGTGTTTTACACCCTTCTCTAACTGATCCATGCCCTCAACTAACAAAAAACCAAGTTTCAAAAGTAACAGCTGCATTTCAAATTTGTTGCTTTAAGCAACTTACAAATTTGCAACTTTAGACTCCTCCAACCTAAAGAGTACATCTAATGACCTCTAAACCCACACAAATGGCATAAAAATAGCCTTATTACATCGAAAAAACTCCACTCATTCACAATCATATACAAATTCACAAATTTGCCTTCAAAGGCTACAACGACAACTTCTAGTGCAAGATTGAATTTTTCACATTTTTTATCACTAAAACCAAAAGTCAACCTAAAACATACCTAATGGTCTTAATTGACCTTATTCAAGACAAAGCATGCTCAAAAATACCCACAACAACCTATTGACAAACCTTTTCACCATCAGAGAATCACTAAAACCATTGAACTAGACCTTCTTCATCAAATGGAGGAACAAGGTGCTCTGCACAAATGATCATACATTTTTTGTGTGGAATACTCAAACTTCTCAATTGTCATTTGTATGTTTCTCTTTTCCAGTGTTTTGTATGCCATCATAAGGGATCAAGTCGGTTGAACACAATTCAGATCAATTCCACGTGTTTGGGTGTGAAAGAGGACCATGCCTAGCGTAAACCTACCTATTGGGATGCATTGGAGCAGTTAGTTTGGTCACACAAATTGCAAAACGAGAGTTGCACCACTTTGCGACTTTACACAATATGAATTTGACACTTTTTCCATCATGTAAAAATCCATCACCACAGGAAAACAACTTCGAGATAGCCAAAAATAAGATAGGTTTTTGTAGAGGGGCCCAACATGATCTTGCAGGATCAGAAAAGAATTTTCTAAGCATCACGGTATCTGAGTAATAGCATGTTGAAGTTTGCACCCATTTTGCACTTTGGACCCTTAAGGGATAGATCTAGTGGAACGTAGCTCAGAGCGATTCCACATGTTTCGGTGTGAAAGAGGACCATGTCTAGTGTAAAAATACCTCGTTAGATGCGTTGGAACAATCCTCTTGGTCACATGAGTTGTAGAGGAAAAGTTGCACCACTTTGCAACTTTGCACAACTTGAATTTGACACTATTTCCATCAAGTGAAAATCCACCGCCATGGGAAAACCACTACGAGATATCCAAAACCAAGAGAGGTTTTTGTAGATGATCCCAACGCAATCCTATAGGATCAAATGAGAATATTCTAAGTGTTATGATATCCGAGTAATAGCATGCTAAATTTGCAGCCATTTTGCACTTTGGACCCTTAAGGGATCGATCCGGTGGAACATAGCTTAGAGCGATTCTGCGTGTTTCAGTGTGAAAGAGGGCCATGCCTAGCGTAAAAATACCTATTCAAATGCATTGGAATAGTCCGCTTGGTCACTCGAGTTGCAGAGCGAAATTTGCACCACTTTGCAACTTTGCACTACTTGCATTTGACACTTTTTCCATCAAGTGAAAATCTGCCGCCACGGGAAAACCACTCCAAGATAGCTGAAACTGAGAGAGGTTTTTGTAGAGGGGCCCAAATAAATGCTATGAGATTAGATGAGAATTTTCTAAGTGTCATGGTATCCGAGTAATAGAATGTTGAAGTTTGCAACCATTTTGCACTTTGGACCCTTAAGGGATCGATCCGGTGGAATGTAGCTCAGAGCGATTCCCCATTTTTCGGTTCAAATCAAGACCATGCCTAGCATACACATAACTATTTGGATGTGTTGGAGCAATTAGTTTGGTCACATGAGTTACAGAGCAAAAGTTGCACCACTTTGCAACTCTGCACAGCTTGAATTTGACACTTTTTCCATCAAGTGAAAATTCACCGCCACGGGAAAACCACTCTGTGATAGCCAAAACCGAGAGAGGTTTTTGTAGAGGGGCCCAACGCAACCCTATATAATTAGATGATAATTTTCTAAGCATCACAGTATCCGAGTAATAGCATGCTGAAGTTTGCAGCCATTTTACACTTTGGACCTTTAAGGGATTGATCCAATGGAACATAGCTCGGAGTGATTCCAAGTGTTTCGATGCAAAAGAGGACCATTCCTAGCATAAAAATACCTATTCAGACATGTTGAAATAGTCTGCTTGGTTACACGCATTGCAGAGCAAAAGTTGCACCACTTTGCAGCTTTGCACATCTTGAATTTGACACTTTTTCCATCAAGTGATAATCCGCTGCCACAAGAAAACCACCCCAAGATAGCTGAAACCGTGAGAGATTTTTTTAGAGGGGCCCAACACAATCATGTAGGATTAGATGATAATTTTCTAAGCATCATGGTATCCGAGTAATAGCATGCTGAAGTTTGCAGCCATTTTGCACTTTGGACCCTTAAGGGATCAATCAGGTGGAACATAGCTCAAAGCGATTCCGCGTACTTTGGTGCAAAAGAGGACCATGCATAGCATAAAAATACCTATTTAGATGTGTTGGAATAATCTACTTGATCACACAAGTTACAGAGCAAAATTTGCACCACTTTGCAACTTTGCACAACTTGAATTTGACACTTTTTCCAGCAAGTGAAAATCCGCCGCCACGGGAAAACCACTCCAAGATAGCCAAAACCGAGAGAGTTTTTTATAAAGGGGCCCAACCCGATCCTATAGGATTAGATGAGAAATTTCTAGGGATCATGGTATCTGAGTTATAGCATGATGAAGTTTGTAGCCATTTTGCACTTTGCACCCTTAAGGGATCAATCCAGTGGAACGTAGCTTAGAGCGATTCTATGTGTTTCAGTGCGAAAGAGGACCATGCCTAGTGTAAAATACCTATTCGGATGTGTTGGAATAGTCCGCTTGGTCACACAAGTTGCATAATGAAAGTTGCACCACTTTGCAACTTTGCACTGCTTGCATTTGATGTTTTTTCCATCAAGTGAAAATTTGTTGCCATGGGAAAACCACTCCAAGATAGCCAAAATGGAGAGAGGTTTTTGCAGAGGGGCCCAATGCAACATTGTAGGATTAAACAAGAATTTTCTAAGCATCACCGTATCTGAGTAATAGCATGTTATTTTTGTAGCCATTTTGCACTTTGGACCCTTAAGGGATTGATCTGGTGGAACATAGCTCGTAGCGATTCCACGTGTTTCGGTACCAAAGAGGACCATGCCTAGCATAAGCATACCTATTCGGACACTTTGGAGTAGCTAGTTTGGTCACACGAGTTGCAGAGCGAAATCTGCACCACTTTGCAACTTTACACAGCTTGAATTTGACACTTTTTCCATCAAGTGAAAATCCACCGCCACGAGAAAAACACTTCGAGATAGCCAATACTAAGAGAGTTTTTTCTAGAGGGGCCCAACACGATCCTTTTGGATCAGACGAGAAATTTTTAAGTGAAATGGAATCATTTTTATGGGGTTTGTGTTGTTGCCCCTCTAGATTCCTAATTCGAACTTACATGCTTTATATCACTTCTCTAATCACCTAATGACCTCTTTGAGAATTTGAATACATTACATATGACCTTTACATGACCTTTTTCACATTGTTTACATTTCAAAATTCAAATTTTGCAAATTTGCCTATTGAAGGCATTTATAGAACAAGGTGCTACTGCACCAAACATGAACTCCAAAATTACAATATTTGAGTAAATCTCATTATGTAAGTAAATCATAAGTGCTCATTATGAGGTTAACTTCAGTTGAGTAACTTTAGATTCCCTCGCTAAGCTTCACACGCTCTTTTATAATGGCTTGAAATCAAAATTTAGATTTGTCAAGATCATCAAAATAAGGATGTTGCGTTGCTTTTTTGGGTGAGATTATTTTTGATGGCTCATAAATCAACATTTTATGCAACGAGAGATCAATCATTTTTTAGTAGTTTACTTACAAATATGCAAAGTAAAATAGAAAAAAAAAAGCATCCAAAATGGAAATGAAATAAAAATAGATGGAAGACACTTATAGATAGGCATGCAGGTCTCACAACTTGGTCACTCCTAGTCATACATCTTCACTAGGAATTCCAACATACCTATTGCACACAACACCTTTCATGAATAGAGTATGTTGAAATTTCAGATGCTCTTATAATGTCTACATCATAGTTGCTCATGATAAGGTTAACTTAAAATGAATAACTTGAAAGTCCCTCACCAAGCTTTGCACGCACTTTTCTAATGGCTTAAAATAATGATTGAGATTTGTCAAGATCATCAAAATAAGGATGTTGCATTGCTTTTCTAGCTAGCATTCTCTTGGATGGCTCATATATCTCCATTTTTTGCAAGGTGACACAAATCACTGTTTAGTATGTTACTTACAAATACATAAAGTAAAAGAAGATGATAGCATAAGCATCAAACAAATTAATGTGCATACAATTATAAATTAATAAGAACCAATGTGCATATACTTACAAATTAATCCAATGAACTATCTGGGTCTTCTCTAGTCTTTATTATGTCAAGTATTGCCTCATCGTTAGACTCACAGACCTTCCACAAGGTCTTCTTCAAAGGTCTACCCCCATATTTGGTCAAACAAACATTGGATGCCATGACAAGGTAAGAGTAATGAAGAATATTACGATGCATGTCAAAGTCTTGAAATAGCCAATGTTTAACACTTGAATATGGGTACCTTCTAAGCCATGTTCCAGTAACCACAACTGATCCTGTAGGGTATTCGATGTTTTCTCCATGTATAAATGGGGCCTTGAATTTATTTTTGGCCTCAACACAACGACACAAGTAATAGTTTGTTCCCTCTTCATTGTCTTCATCTACAATAACTACATAAACATGCCCTGCATTGCTATATGCAGAAAATATCATGAAATTTTTCAACATTACGAGTACAGTACAAAGTAAGATAACGATATGGAATTTCAACAACTAAGCAAGTAGATATATCACTTGGTTGAACTAGATCTGATATGTGGTCAAAGTCGACCGATGATTCCATCTGTGTCAATTCCAATGCCGTTAGAGGGCTATACGTGTGAAGTGGGCTAAGATAACTTGTCAACCATATGTCAACCCACTCCCTTGACTCACAATCATTTCAGGCTTGCATTGTACATGAAGAAAAAAATCATGCCATCTTTCGTGTATCGATACTCTATGAACCTACATTTGAGCTAAGGAAAGAGTGTACCTCACTCAATCCTGTTAGTGTACAACGGTCCTCATATGGTGCAATGTTAGTATCATCCATCAACGAAAAAATTCTACGAACTAAAGACGTGCCTTCATTACCTAGACCCATCGAAGCATTACACCACTCGACGATTGATTTTGCATCTGTCAACATTGCACTATCTTTATACTTTAACTCTTCTCATGCTAATGCTCTTTTCATGCATGCTCTTGCACCATCATGCTCCCCCTTTCCATGTCTGACCTCACAAAAGTTCCACATATGTTGAGCACCTATAATTACATGCATTTTGCACAACCAGTAGAACATGCATGAGTTCTTGAACTGTGTTGTACAGTTATCAAACCATATTATTTTTCGGTCGTATTTTATGCCCCTTTGAGCCAAACCACTGTAGAACATTTGGAAGCAACCTTGCGTGAACTCTGGAGAATGTGTGCGATCATCACTAATGTAAAAGTGGCACTCCCTCAATACCTTCCTTTGGTCATCTGTACTATCAGATGCATGAATGAATGCTATGTGCATAAATATTGAAACCTCTATGGAGTTGTAATATTGTGACTGCACCTCATGTTGTGGTTGTAGAGTGTAGTTTTCCACAAAGTCAACCACTGATACTATGCTTCCAACTTGAAAGGTATCCTTGCATAGCTTGAATTGTGTGTCCAATCATCAGGCTCTATGGGTATGCATTGCATACTTGGGCAATATATTGTCATGAAACATGGAAATAAACCGGTACACTGGAATCTTCTCAATAACCAAATCGCACCTTTTTTCTTGAGACCCATCTTTTGTAGCATATGCCATTATTTTATAATTCCCAAACTCTACTAGTTTTTGTCCCACCTCATATGTGCTTTCCATATGTTGACATACTGGCATATGCTGGAAGACACCGCAACGTTCGCATGAACCATCCAAGCATGTTGTCTTTTAGAATATCTAGCCATCCTCTATTTCACATAATTTTTTTAATAAGAACTCTCTTGAATATTTTGGTGGGGCTTCTATGCCACAATCTTGCAAAACATCATTAGTATGCAAATCTACACATATAGAACGATAAACATCATAATGATTAGAAAATTCAATATGTAGTCTACAACAAAAATTAGTGCATGTGTGATTTATCTTGACATAAAAAGGTTTAAGCATTTCAAAAAATATGTGAGAAATACTAATTTGAGGATAATCATTTTCAAATTTAAAAAAAAATTGGGTTTGAGTCATATCCAAAAAATGCTTTGGATGTGGCTCATGATTCCGACTACCGATTCTCCTTCTTACCACATCCCTTTGATTCGGAGATGGCCTTGTGTTATTCTTCCAATACTCTTCAATTAGTGTTCTCAAGGCTTCGACAAATTCTTTATATTTTCATGATAGTTTCCCCGAGAATGCCCATAATTCATTTGAATCATTGCCCTCAATTATTTGCCACCTTTGAATGGCTCTTGATAAAAAAATTCTCCTAATTCTCATGTGTTCACTCGTCTTTTTAATGAGATGAGATATCTTTGTTTAACAACTTACCAAAGTCGATGTAATGACATGTTGGGTGACATTTCTATCCTTTGAGCGTGAGGTTTTACCCACACCCTCATAAGCATCCATTAGATTCTTTAAAATAGTGTCTTCACTTGATGCATTTGATGTTCTCAACCCAAGAGTCTTCATGATGTTCCTATACTTTACACCCACATCATTTCAACAAATAGTTGACATCTTACAGTCTCATTTAGCCTTTCAAAGAATTGTTCCCAAATCTTATTAGCATATCTTCTACAAGTACATTTTGAAATCTTACCTTCCATGTGCTACAAAATCTCATCATCAATATTAATCAAATACTTTGGCTTTCTACGCAAAATTCTAGGTGGTGTTATCCTAGGTACATACATCTCAACATTAGGAATTTCATCAATATTTAATTGAGGTGGGATAGATTGCGTACCTTCGATCGAGGGTGGAGAAGAAGACATACCTTGATGGTGTCCCTTCATATTCACTTTCTGTAGAGGGTGTGTCTCCAACTACGGTATCTTAATTTTTCTTACGACGATGCTTTCTCATTCGTTCCTTTTGTGCCATCGATTCTTGTTTTTTTTTTTTACGGTTGAGTTTCCTCTTCAATTGGCTTGTTTTCGTCAATCGTTTTCAATTTCTTCTTTTCACGATATGCCGCCACCTAAACTCTCTCCTTTTATTTGAAGGTTTCATTCTCTTCGTCTATTAGTTTCCTCTTTGTCTTTTTCTTTAGCATCGCGTATAATTTTATCTGTACCATGGTAATGAGACGAATATTAGTTCCTAAAAAATGTATCCATTCAAGTTAATTGAAAAATATATGTCATTCAAGGCTTCATTTAAATAATACTTACAGTCATCCTATACAAAATTTAACCTAGCATAGACAAATGTCACATGATTTTTTTCAATCTAGAATGCCTTAAATAAAAGTGGTAACATGGCATGCCATGATTGCAAGATAGGCTCAAAATGGAATCATGGACATTTGCAAAAAATTGTATTTTTTAGCAAAGTTGTGAAGAGATAAGTTAGCTAAGAATCTACAAAAGGGTATGTGCAGGATCATGATGGACTAAAAAGTGGCGATATGTAAGCCATATGATGGTCCATGTGGCTGATGACTTATTTTTTACCCAAAATTGATGAAACGAAAAGGGTTTTTAGAGGAGATTCTCAGCTTTCCATCAATATAAATTATTCTTTACTTTGAATTTAACAAATTATTATTATTCATTTTCTATTAGAATTATGAATAAACTCATGATTGATAGGCTGATTGAAAAACATCTATAACTTTCAAATGGTATCACATTTTTTAAATCCAAAATATGTGTCACATTCTATTCTTTCCATAATATAGTATTATTTATAAAAAAATGAATTTCATGAATTTTTGACCAAGTTAAGGTGGTTAAAGAGATGAGCTTTTATAATTTTTAAAAGTTGTAATAAAAAAATCATAATTAATTATTTAATTGGAAACAAATTATAAAAAAATATGCATCACATTGGGACATGATTCCTCTACTTATATCTAAAATATTATAAAAAATATTATCATTCTATTGTGGTTAGGGTGTTCAGACATATACCTACTTCTTATTTTTATCCTGAAATTTAAATACTACTGCATTGAAATTTCAAATTCTCACCAAATAGATTTTTTTTTTTAAATAAAGATCTAGTAGTTTAGAAACTACATTCAATTTTCTACAGATTCTATTTTTACATTTTTTTAAATAATATAGATAACTTATTCAAATTTTTACGTCAAGTTGTCTAACTCTGATTTTTTGTCCTTTTATTGCCACTTAAGGGCCTGTTTTTTCCATGATGATCTTGCACATACCCAAAAATAGTTAGATACATTGGGGGAGTTGAGTTTGAAGGTAAATAAGATAAATATCATGTAAGTTACAATCATAATGAGTGTAATGGCATTGTGAGTGTTTGATAAGTTTGTGGCGTAGGAGCACCTTGACAATCTATGCTTCTATTTTGAAATTTAATTCAATTTTGGGTATCTCCATGTTGTAACAGGGTCATTAAAGACATTTTCCATGTATGGGAATAATTAGGAGGTTTAATGTTTAATTCCTATTGTATTTTGTAAAGTTTTCACTATTTGCAGAAGTTGCACAAATACAAAATTTTGAAAAGTTACAAAAATTGTGAAATAGGGAAGGTGTAAAGTCATATGGGCTTATTTTCACTTGGAGGAACTTGGAATTTGATAATAAATGTATTTAATACATTTATAAGGCCTCGTGTACATTTGGAAAGTTGCGGGTGATTGAATATCTAATTTTGAATGAATAAACACACTATTTTCCTGTATTTTCTTTAGAATTTCACTATTTCAGGATGTATGAATTTGTACGGGTAAGAATGCTTGGTTAGATGTTTTTAATTATTGTCACACACAATCAAATCCCACGTGCAATTTTTTTCATGCATTATTCTTAACGTTTGAGTCAGATATTGCAAATTTTCTCTAAAACTATCAAACCCTCTATTAGGGTAAACAATGAACTTAAGAAATTGTGTTTCTCCCATTCTACTCAGTAAAAGTTCTCAATTTTGGTGTAAAAACTTCTTGTGGCATGTAATTTAATATTTAAAAGGTTACCAATCATATGGCAAGAGCTAAGGTGTGAAGAAAATATTTTTTCTTGACTGTAAAACAAGGAATTGGGAAGCTTAGAGCCCAGGGTTTATGGAAATGTGTTTGGAAATGAAATTCTAATGGACTTATAATCTTGGGAAGGTAAAATGAAAGGTATCTGATGTATTGGTTATGATTTTTTGGTGTTGGGGGTAGCAAAACCAATAGCCCTTGTTTGCACTAAGGCTTAGTTAGGCTTATTCTCAGACTGAAACAACTAGTTTACAAGCATTTTCTCTGAAGGACTTAATATCCATCTTGTAATATATTTTGCATGGGTGAAATGGGTGTCAAAAATGAGTATCACTATCCAAAGTGTGTGCATGGTTTGGGAGATACATGTGATAGTTTTCAGATGCTTGGCTACTAGTAATGTGGATAGTCAACAAAGGAACTGAGTTTGTGTGTAAGGGCAAACTTTTGAAAGGTTTCATTTTTGTTGTACAAACTCAAACAAATATTTCTTAAGCAAATAATGGTTTGGTTGTGCCTTAGAATTATAGTTTTTGTTTGTAAACAATGGTGCCACTATGGAAGATTTAAGACAACTTGTGAATGACATAATCATTGGTTGATGTGTTGATGTTACGAATGAATTGAATGGTTTTGAGTTTCTAATAAGCTTTATGCTATGTTACAATCAATTTTATGATGGTTAATCTATTTTTTGAGTCTGAAAAAGAGTTGAAACCAAGTTATAATATTTTGTGGAAATATGAAATCAAGTGAAATTGAAGGATTTTGATGAAAAGATGATTCAGTTTTGTTCGTTGATCTTCTTCAATTTAAGTTAGGGTCAGAAGTACCCTTGATGATTTTTGGATCCTGGTAGATGCTCTGCATCAAGTTTTAAATGGTAATTGGAAAGTGTATATAATTGTGTAATTTAAAATGTGCATTGACAACGTAAGGTTATAATGTAAAACAAAATGTGTAAAGACTTCACATACCTAAAAAACTAGACTTTCAAATGGAGGATTTCAACCCAATTCTGTAGGCTTAGCTTCTTCTTTCTTCAAACTTCACAACAATTTGATTTGTTCAAAAGCTTGTTCCCCTCCAAACTTTGAAAATTGTATATCAGTTTTCAATGGAATTCAAACTTCAATTGATATTATATGTCTTTGAATGTGGAAACTCTTCTATTTCATGCAAAGGTGGTAGAAAGGTCATGGAAAAGGTGATGGAATGTGAAAAACATGCTTGCACACTTCACAACATCATCAAAAAGCTACTTTTTTGTCGGAGCACACGTAGAACCAGGAGAATATGCAAACTGTGGGACTTGATATCACTGTTATATTTAGATTTTTTACCGTTTTTAATGGAATACAAAACACGCTTGTGTTATAACGCGAGCGCATTATTTATTCCTAAAACGGTAGCATCTCTACTTCTTTAAAATTTGCACACGTTATATGAAATATGGTTTTCTTAATATATTTATTTTCTCCCTCTTTGTCTATACCCTCTATCCTAATTCTATATCTCTCCCCTGCACCCTTATAGTAGAGGAGATAGAGGTGAGTGTGTGTGTGTGAGAGAGAGAGAGACAAAGAGACAAAGAGACATAGAGTGGGAGAGAAAGGGAGAGTGGGAGAGAGAGCGAGGGAGGGAGGGAGAGGTAGGGAGGGGAGGGAGGGAGGGAGAGGGAGAGGGGGATAGTGGGAGAGAAAGAGAGAGTGGGAAAGAAAGAGGGAGAGAGAGAGGAGAGAGGAGAGAAAGAGAGTGGGAGAGAAAGAGGGAGAGAGGGAGGGAGAGGGAGAAGAGAAGTGGGAGGGAGAGGAGAGGGAGGGAGAAAGAGGGAGAGTGGGAGAAAGAGAGAGAGGGAGAAGAGTGGAGATAAAAGAGATGGGGGTGGAGAGGGAGGGAGGTGGGGGAGAGAGGGAAGAGTGGGAGAAAGAGAGAGTGGAGAGAAAGAGGAGGGAGGGGAGGGAGTGGGAGAGAAAGAGAGAGTGGGAGGGGAGGGGGGGAAGGGAGGGAGGGAGAGGGTTAGAGAAAGAGATAGTGGGAGAGAAAGGGATGGGATGGAGAGGGAGGGAGGAGAGGGAGGTGGGAGAGGAGGAGAGAGTGGGAGAGAAAGAGGGGAGAGAGGGGAGGAGGGAGAGAGAGAGGGGAGGTGGGGGAGGGAGGGAGGGAGAGAGAGGAAAAGAGTGGGAGAGAAAAGAGAGAGTGGGGAGAAGAGAAAGAAAGATGGAGGGAGGGAGAGGGAGGGAAGGTGAAAGGAGGATGGAGAGGAGAGAGAGAGAGGAGGTGGGATAAAAAAGAAGAGAAGGCAGAGAGAGAGAAAAGAGAGAGAGAGAGAGAGAGAGAGAGAGGGGAGAAGGGAGAGAGAGAGAGAGATATGGAGGGAGAGGGATAGGTTTAGAAAGAGATAGTGGGAGAGATGAAGATAGATAGGGAGGGAGAGAGGGGGAGAGGGGGAGAGAAAGAGGGAGAGGGAGAGTGGGAGAGAAAGAGAGAGTGGGATAGAAAGATGGACAGGGAGGGAGGTAGGGAAGGAGAGTGAGGGAGGGAGGGAGAGGGAGAGAGGAAGAGTGGGAGAGAAAGAGGGAGAGGGAGAGTGGGAGAGAAAGAGATAGTGGGAGAGAAAGAGAGAGAGAGGGAAGGAGAGGGAGGGAGGAAGGGAGAGGGGAAGAGGGAGAGGGAGAGGGAGAGTGGGAGAGTGGGAGGGAGATGGAGAGTGGGAGAGAGGGAGACAAAGAGGGAGACAAAGAGGGAAAGAGGGAGGGAGAGGGACTGGGAGAGATGGATATCGAGAGGGACGGAGAGAAGGGGAGAGTGGGAGAAAGATAGAATGGGAGAGAGTGGGAAAGTGGGAGAAGGGGAGAGTGGGAGAAAGAGAGAGTGGGAGAGAGTGGGAGAGTGGGAGAAGGGGAGAAGGGGAGAGTGGGAGAAAGAGATAGTGGGAGATATGGATATATAGAGGGAGGGAGAGACGGATTGAGAGAGAGATAGAGGGTAGAGGGTTAACCTCAACCCTTAAACCCTTAAACCCTAAACTCTAAAACCCTCTACCCTCTACCCTCTACCCTCAACCCAATAATCTCTACCCTAAACCCTAATCCCTCAACCCCTATACCCTCTTAATC
>CM021104.1:78369954-78418711 GCA_007115665.2 Sequoiadendron giganteum
CCTAATACCCTAGAAACCATCAACCCTATAGGTCCTCCACTCTAATCCCTCAATGCTATACCCTCAAACCCTATCAATTTCTCTCTATCTATACATCTCACCTCTCCCTCCCTCCCTCCCTCCTACCCTCTCTAATTGTCTCTATCTACCCTCTCCCTCTTTCTACGTACCTCTCATTCAATCAATCCCTACCACCCTCTCTCGCTCCCTCTATCCATCTCTCTCTATGTCCCTCCCACTCTATCCCACCTCTCTCCCACTCCCTCTCTCTCCCTCTCTCTCATGTCTCTCTCTCCCACCCCCCTCTCTCTCAGGTCTCTCCCTCTGGCAACCTACCTAGGTAACTCTCTCTCTGTCTCTCTCCCCTCTCTCTTTCTATCCCTTCCACCCTACCTAGATAAGTCCCTCTCAATCCACCACCCTCTTTCTCTACCTCTATCAGGTCACTCCCTCCCACTCCCTCTCCCTCTCTCAAGTCTCTCACTCACACTCCCTCTCTCTCCCACTCTCTCTCTCTCTCACTCCCTCTCTTTCACACTCCCTCTCACTACCTATCTCTCAAGTCTCTCCCTCTCACCCCCCTCACACTCTCAAGTCTCTACCTTTGGCACCCTACCTACATAAATCTCTTTTTCTCTGTCTCTCTCTCCCCCCCTCTCTCTCTCTCCATCTCTCTCCATTCTCTCTCTCCCACCCCCCCTCTCTCTCTCTCCCTCCCTCTATCCCTCCCACCCTACCTAATTAAGTTCCTCTCACTCCAACCCCTTCTCTCCCACTCCCTCTCTCTTAAAATCTCACTTCCACCCCCTCTCCATCTCTCCAAACTCTCTCTCTCTCTAAATTATCCCTCCCTTTAAATACATACGTAAATACATACATACAAGCATACATACATGTGTATATACAATATTACATACATACATACAATATATATGGATAGATACATACAGGCATACGTACATACATACAAGCATACATGTACATACAAACATACAAATATATCAGAGTACATTCAATATATTGGCATTTAACATAAAGGAGGAAATAACGTGAGCACGTTATAACGCACTCATGTTATGTCTTAGTTGACATGTTTCCCGCAGATGCAAAAACAATCTCAAAACTGAAATATAATGCAAGTGCGTTATAGCGCACTCACATTATATCTTGCTTTAGGAATTATTGAGCCTTAGGCTTGGTATTTTCCTTGGAATATCAACCCAAAGGCTTGGAAGGCATTCCCAATGACCAGAGACATGTTTTTAAAAAATCTACCATATTTCACATAATCGAGTTCATGCTCACTGTATTGCACGTGGTTCAATATCGAAAAAATTGAACACATGGGTAATGTTGGGTTCTCTCTTAGCTATCCAATGATGTAATGTTTTTCACTTTCTGAAAATGTTAAGCCTTTCATCCATAATTTATTTTATTTATATTTTTTTTTTGCCAAAAAGCAATGTTTGGTATTTTTTCGTTATAAATTAACCGCTCATCGAATTTTCAAATAAATTATTTTTCTATAAACTAGAATCCATTCTACAAATTTTTAAAAAAATCAATTAGTTTCCAAAATTTGTAGGGGTAGAACGGCTAAAATTCTGTTTTTCAAGAAATGTCCACTTAGAAAATTAGAAAAAAATCAAATATTCATTAAAAAATTATCAGAAAAATCGTGCATCAACTAGATACTGTTAGCTAACTTCTGACTATTTCGATTTAAAAAAAATAAAATAAAATTCACCGTAGGAGGGTTGTACAAGAGTTGCTATGTTATGTTTTTCTGACAAAAATAACACCAATTTGTGTAAGTCCATATTTTGATCCATCTTTTGAACCCTTTAATATCAACCATTTTGAAAATAAATTAGTATTTTAGAAAGTAGACTCAGAGCACTTTGATCCTTGTTTTTGTTCCATCTCAAAAAAATTAGTGTAACTATCCTCAATTTCACGTCCAAGGTCAGTATTTCCTAATTTCAGAAAAAAGCTGTCCACTTAAGTCCCCTTTTTGGGAACCATCTTTGTGCACTTACCCCACTACTAAAAGGCTTGAGGGGTCAACTAAAAAAAGGTTTGAACATGCCTAAGTAACCATACATTTATGCTTGTTTTGGTTTTATTTTTTTTGTTTCGTGTTTTGATTTTCTTAATGTAAAATGAAATCTAAAACTAACAAAATGAAAGTGCAATGATCTATCTTTATCAAGAAATTATAAACATGAACTATGAAAATGCATGAAACTATAAATTGGCAAACTGAAACAACAAACTGACTACAGCAAATAGAGGCACATAAATTCACTATTTAATCTTGAAAATTGTAACCTTAAATTCCACATGGAATAAGATGCCAAGAAGGGCATCTTGGTCCTCCTTGTGAAATTTATAGATTCTAGAGACTAGAATAGACAAAACAGAACTCATAGAAGATTTTGGGTCAAAAAACTTGAGAGGGAGGGACTAAGATGCTAGTAAGCGCATTTTAGTCCAAGTAATGGTTTTTTTTCCAAAAAAAACAAGATATTGGTTGATAATTGTGTTCCCAAGTTGCCTACACAAGGATCTGATGTTTGGAAATGAAAACGTGTGCAAATGGATGCAAGAAAAAGTAACTTGTATCAAGCAATTGAAAGCAAAGTTAATGCACTTTTTTAAATTTTCAATGCAATAACAATGTTTCTAAATGTATTTTGAATGATTAACAATGCACTTTTCAATTTTTCAATGATATGAAATGATGCAAGAAATTAAAAATGCAACCTGTATACACTTTCACTAATACAAATATGAGAAACCCTAGATGCAATTTCACTAATGTACTATGCAAGAAACCCTATATGCATTTTCACTAATACAAGATGCAATGAATGCAATATAGATCTAAGAATTTTATGGACTCCAAATTAGAAAATGATTGCTCATCAAGGTCAAGTTCATTAAAATTATTGGTGTAAAAATGTGGGCATTCAATGTCACCCTTTCTCTAACTAATCATTCAAGGATGTCCTAAGAACCCTAATTGGATTGACCATCAACCCCACAAGGTGAGTCAATTATCAATTAGGAGGACCTAGGAAAGGCTATTTTAGACTTTTTAAGGGTTCACCACAAAGAAAATACTTGGAAAAGAAGCATAAACATTCAACCTACAAAACCTAATTATGCAAGCTAAATGAGAGATGTAAATGATGAAATTACGCAACAACAAGATAGGATTTGTGTACCAGGGAAGTCTGAAGACATATTGAGGATTTTGGAAATGTAGAAATGCTATCAAAAAGTGCCAAGGAGGACAAATATTTCCTTACTATTGTCTTAGTCACATTGCTATTTTTTGGGGCAGATGCAAAATCTTCATATCTCAAAACAAAATCTCAAAGAATCTTTAAAAAATACCCTTGGGAGGACTAAGATACCCTACCTATGGTGTATTAGTCCCATTCTAAATTTATAGAATTTTTGAGTGTGGTCCCGAAGCTTAAGGTATGCACTTACTTCTTAACCAAGTCTCCAAATCTAAACCTATAAAAAGACATGCAAATCAAAGGAATTTGGATTGATTGTTAATGGGAGTTTGCCTTGGTCAAATCCCTTATTTGGTAATTAAAACTTGATGAAAAAGCATAGATATGAAAATGGAAATGTCTGTGTTCCTTAATCTGAAGTGTGTTTATGATTAATAGAATAAGATCCCTAAGATACAAATGTAGATGACCTATAAAGGAGATCTCTAATCACCCTAACAAGTCACAAACATGAAATGTACCTTTGGAAAAAATTAGAGCAACAATGGAAGATGGAATCACTCAAGAAACAAGTATTTAGGCTTGAAAAATGGTAAGTTGCATCTCCAACCTAGAATATCTCACAATCCTCAATAGGCATCTATTACTAATCCTTGGCAATGCTAGATCTTGACTTGAAAGTAGACTTGAAAAACCTACAAAAACACAAAAGAGGGCTACTCCAATACTTTGAAACTCTCCTTCAACTTTCTTTATTATCACTTTTTTGCTTCAACTTTCTTGCTCCTTACTTACTTAGGTGAAAATGGGGTGTGATTCTTTCTTTTATAGGCATTCCTACGTAATAACCCAATTAATAGATCCTAAAGGCTGACAAAAGGCCAAATAAATTCAAATATTTTCATTTCCTACTCTTAATTCTCGAAAACAAATCCCTCGAGACTAAGATGCCCTAGGTGGGATGAAGATGCCACCTGTTAGAACCCAAATTTTCTATTAAAAACTAAGGGGTTTTATCCATTTAAAGTTTTAAACCAATTATTTTCCTACCTTTTCATAAAAAATCATTTCATCCCCCCATCCATGATGTTAAAGTACCTTTATACCGCCATTGTTTACCCTTCATAGAGTTTATCTCTATATTGTGGCCTTTTTCAAAGTGGCTCACGGTATCACGATTAGCAAAAATCATATAACCATTACCGCCACACCATGGACAGTTAGATTGAAGAACGTAGTTGTGTGCTAAGCGGCAAAGGGTGGTAGTCAGAGGTGGTTACCGCGATACCGCACCTAGTCAGAACAGTGACCGTGATGGCACAACTAGCATTGAGATAGTGGCGAGGAGCAGTCACTGCCATATCACCAGTGGTTAGAATGAAGGCCATAGTAACACAGTGACAGTTAGCATGACAGTAAAATGAAGCCCGCGGTGACACGATAGAAGGGATGATAACGACGAAGTAGCAGTTAAGACTGAACACCACGGTACCGCTAGCAGTTAAAACACAGACCACGGTGGCATGGTGGATGGAGGTAGGCGGTTAAGGTGACTACCGAGGTACCACTGGCAGTCAAGCCAATGACCGCGGTAGTGCAGTGAGCAGTCAGTGGAAGTAGTTAGCAGTTCACATGGCAGTTACCATGATACCGCCACTGGCCAGAGGAGGAACCATGGTAGCACGGTAATGGCGGAGGAAGCAGAAAAGACGAACGTCGTGATACCGTGGCTGGTAGAAGGAGAGACAACGGTTGAGCGGTAAGGGTGCAATGGATGATGGAGCAGTCAAAGTCAGAGCACTGCAACACCCTAGGAAGGCAAAATGTTGACTGCGGTAGAGCAGTAAACATAAAGGAAGCTCCAGGCAGTAAAATGTAAGGAACGGTAAGGTATAAAGAAGTAAATAAAAGGCGGATTATAATAGAAATATTTAATTTGCCGATAAGGCAACTTAATTAAATATTTTGATTTTTGTCAATGGAATAACAAACGGTTGTAACAGGAAAATGAATAGTTGTGACTCTTGAAATTTACTATATAAATATATTGAAAAATCAGTTTTGAAAAAAAGGGGGATAGGGGACAGAAGTTAGAAGTGAGATTTTTTTGCAAAAAATAAAAACTAGGAAATGGAAATAATGTACAAAATTTTCATGAATTAGATCAATGGAGAAAATATTTAAACTGGTGAATTATTTCTAGTGTTCAGTTGTTATGTTGTATTATTTTATATTCTTTTTTTGGTTGTCTCCAACTTGAGATCTTTTATCATTTAAATCAGTATATTTTTTATTTGTCAAAATGTATTCCCATTTTGTGTGATTTAATTAACTGGTGTCTGCAAGTTAGAATTAAATTCTTTTAAATAAGTCACAGTGATTTAAGAATTTCTTTTGGATAACTAAAGAAGAACCAGGTTAAGAAAGCATTCCAACACAATTTATGCAAGTCATAAATTTGGTGAAGTTATATGCCATTCATAGAATTTCATATTTCAAAAGTGCCTAACAACTTGAATTAAGCCAGAGAGGGAAACACATACAGTTTTTGATTTTTGACTCCATTGCCCATGTGGATAGAAGGAACTGATCTATCAAAACCCAAAGAATATATTTCATATAAAATAACATTTTCAAATCCTTTCTTTTATGCAGTAGGAGTGGTAGTCATGATTTTATCTATTCACTTCCATTTGCCATTGTGAATAGATTGTTTGAGTAGGAAATATATTTCAAATCTGCAACATACACATAGGTGCACCCGCCTAGGTCTAGCAAAACCTAAAGAGAAGAAGTTTCAATTGCATCAATTGTCCTTGTGCGTTGGCCAAAAGCGTTGTGAGATCTTGGCAACCTCTCGTGGTTCAAACCCGTGTTTCTGAGAACCAACACCACCAGGGGAAAATTGGTCCCACAAGGATTAATTTTCCAATTTGAAAGGTGGGTCACCAAGATTGATGGTTGTTTATGGATTTTGATCAGGTTTAAAGTTTAAATATGCCTAAGAATGCACAAAAAGGGGTCTTAGGGGCCCATAATAAGTGACCTAAAGGGGAATTAATGCAAGGGGTGATAAAATAGGTCCAAATTAAGTGTGAAAATTCCAAGGTATGCATTTCTCTACTCTACCACTATATAGGCAAGAAAGAAAGTTCCTTTCCTCATTTTAAGAAAGTTTTTAATCCTCAACATCTCCAAGTTGCCACATGACTTCTAAGAAACCAATACTCAATGGTACATCTCTAGGAAGCACATGAGGTGTTATTTTGATACCATATTCATAGAGGATGGTGTAATCTTTATATGGATTCACATATCCCCAGTTGTGGTAAATCCCTAGATTAGGTCTCCTCTCCTTAGGTCTAAGGAAGTCATGCGATTCTATTGGGATTCTAGGAAAATTTAGAACTAAAACCCTCTTTAGCTTGGAAGCAAAAATATAAATGAAAAGACCACAAAACTCAAGCTTTACTCATCCTTGTGCAAGATATGGGTCCATGTTTGGACATGCATACCTTTACCATTAACAAGTATTCTCAATTCCATATCACTCTCAAAGAAATTAAATACCTTATATAATAACATATGCATGAACAGGGAGTACCACCAAAACCTCTCTCATGTTTCGCCCCTCTTTAGAGCTACCAAACCTTTATGTATTTCTTCTGACAAATAGGTGACAAAATCGTAAGAGGTGTTAAGTGTCACATTTTGTATGTTCACAACCATGTGCATAGGTGCAATCAACATGCTTGAAGTTGGATCATATCCCAAAATATGACAAAGAGAATACAAGTTTTTTTGAAGTATATTGCAAAATAGTTGATTGGGTAGTGCTCTATGTTAGATGGACCTAGTATATTTTTTCTCCTTCCCTTTCCAATTACCAAGAAATTTTACAACACTAATACCTTCAATGTTGGTCTCACCTTTTCATATTCCTAGATCTCAATTTATTCTCATCAATTTTAACCATCTCATCATTCCATAGGATTAGTTTGAAAACCTCAGTGAACTCTTCCCTGGTGACCTCAACCATGTTCTTTCCAGAAAGTGTTCTCACCACCCTAATAGTAGGGTCATAGTTGGATGTAGCCTTGAGGAGGTCCACATCGAGATACACATTTGGGACAATCATTTAACCCATATCTAGTCTCCATGGGTTGTAAATAGGGATTTTAGAGTTTCTATTACCAAACCAATATGTAAACAATGCCCAACCGATGACTGGTAGTGTGGAATCCATGATGGCATACTATTTTTCAATAATGCCATCTTTCATTCCAAGACCTTGAAACATACACTGACCTATGCATTTATCAGTTGTAGAGCATTTTAATAGGTCCAATAAATCCTGGACTAGAGGTCTCTTCTTGGGTTTAGAACTAACAAGTTAGTATAATGGGGGTGTCATAGCGATGGAAATTTGAACAAGCTAGGGTTTAATCAGGTTAAAACTAGGGTTTAAGGTTGACACAAAGAACAACATAATTTGCAATAATTGGGTGTAATTCCATGAATTCAAAACCTTACAAGATGCCTTAACAATCCACTCAGATCATAGAAATGGAAATTGATATAAAATTATGAGGAAATGAGCATGAGAGGTATGGTTTTAACTTATTGGTTCATCGACACATAAAAACCCTAATCTGTTGATGCCAAAAACTCAAATCACACTACAACAACTCCTAGATATTTTAAAACATCTTCATGTTCAAGATCATGCTTTAAATCCAACCTTTACAATGAATAAAGTCTTTAATTGGGAAGAAAAACATCAAGTATGCCATTACTACTCACTTGTGTGAACCAGAACGGTTGTTTTGTCATACAGATTCTTGACCTATAATTGTAACTTTGCATTCCTCTTTTGAGAATCTCTCCTTATCTCATCCACCTCCATGAAAGTGTCAATTTTATGTTGCATATCATCACACATGTCCTCATTATATTCTTGGATACATTTATACATCTTCATCAAATTACTCAGGGGTAACCTTGTAGCTACATGACATGAACCAAATCAAATGGAGCATATATTGTTGCTTTCTTAACTGTCACCTTGTCTTCCCACAAGGCCAACTTCGGCTTTGCTCAAGTCCCAAGCTCTTTTATTCTTTTCTAGTATCCTTTTAATGATCTTCATTAGGCTTTTATTTCTTGATTCAGCTTGAACATTGCCATGTGAGTGATATGGGAATGAGTAAGATGTATGGATCCCATGTTTAGTATAGAAATTTGGAAACTCTTCAAGCTTGAAACACATTACACTATCTGAAAGAATTTTCTTAGGCATCCCAAACCTAGTTAATACAGTTTCCAATAGGAAATCAATGGCCACCTTACTTTTTTCCCTTTTAGTAGTGATTGCTTGAACCACCCATTTGGTAAAATAATCAATAGCAACAAGAATCCAAGAATGTCCTCCACTAGACTTGTTTGATATCTCTACTATAAAGCCAATGCCCCAGTATTGAAAAGGTTATTGGATTACAATGTAGGTCTTGGTGGAAAGCTCCTGAAAAATTTGAGTTTCCCAGAGAATCTTTGGCATGCATCACATGCCCTCACTAGCTTGTGAGCATATTTAAAAAAATGTGCCACCAAAACCATGCTCTCAAGATTATGTGAGAAATTGTTTTCACTATGTAGTTCCCTCCACACACTCCACTGTGCATCTTAGTTAAAAGCTCCAAGGCTTTTACATTATCAACACACTTCAAAAAAACACCATCCAGATTCCTCCACCATAGTTCATCATTAATGATAACATATTTGATTTCTTGTAGTTTGAGAGTTCTTATTTCATTGTTTGTTAACTCTTCAAGGAACTACAATGTTTGTAAGTAGTGGACAATATTTTTCTACTTGAACACAATAAAATAGGTGTGTCCACCTTTTAGGAGATGGATAACTTTGGGGACCTATTTCACACTTTAGTTCATTAGGAAACCAAGATCCCTCAACTAAGTGACTCAATTAAGGGAAGGAGAACTATAAGGGGGTTTCCTTAGGTGTGATTAAATGAGGGGTTGACGATAAAATGAAGCTTCAAAGGAGAAATGCAAACTCTAATGCACTAAACCCTAGAAACTTGAAAGCATTAAATCTAATGAACAAATAGAAATCAGACAGAAAGGAACCTAGTAAACTAATGGATTCCAAGCAACGTCTTTAACTTTGAAATTCTATTTTTGAAGTGCACTGGGACTCATATGCCAGGTTGGGTAATTTAGTCCTGCTACAAGAATCAGGGTAGAATATGAAATCTTTTGAGATAGTAAATCAAGATTTACAAAAAATTGCTAAAAAGGTATACTAGGACTCATACACCCAGAGGGGCAATTTAGTCCCAGTATTAGGGTTTGAATAAAAAATTTGTAGACTCTAGTGATTTTTTGTAGCTCTTACATATTTTTCAATCTCCAATTCTGAAAGTTTGAATTCTGGCTTGTAGGTGATTTTCCATGAAGATGAAAACTTCTTGACAACTTTGACAACTTTTCTCAATCTCGCAATTTTCTCTTCAAAGGATCTTCGAGCTTCAATTCACCTAAATCTGTACAATCACACATGAAGGGGAAAAAATGTTGTTGTGTTAGGGAATAGGTGTTTTCCTTGGTCAAACCCCATTTTGGTAATTAAACCTCGGAACAAAATGAAATAGCATGAAGGAATGATGAATTCATCTGAACAAATGTAATGTTGAAACTCACCAAACCCTTGAGATATAGGATACAATCTTGTGTGAAATGGCTCCAATGGATGTGTATCTTGATTCTTTATCTTGATATGAGATCATTCCTTTGAATATTTTCTTAAATCATGAAAAACCTACATCACAAATGTTAGATAAAAAACACACATGATGCATGAAAAATATGACATGATGCTTGAATCTTGAATGTAGCTCCAAATGCTTGACAATCAAATCTTGAATGCTCTTGAATACTTGAATTTTTAGATTGCTAGATTGCTTGTTAGGAGAAAATATTTGAAATTCCCTTGTATTTATACTTTTTTATGCCAATTTTTTTGAAATTACAACACTATAGGCCAACATTAGATCTAGGATAATAAAATCCCACCAAGAATTTGATTTCAAATAGGTCCTATTTAAAGTGGGACTCATACGCCAGTTGGGGTGTATGAGTCCCTATGTCTTAAATATGAGACACAAACTTGAAGAAGTGTCTTGGTTAATACAATGTTTAAAATTAGGCCATGAGACCTTAGTGGGACCCATATGCCCAAGGTAGCATATGATTCCTAGATCACTAGAGCTAGAACACACAACCTCAAACATTAAAAAATACTTTTATTTAGGTCACATTATGGTGTCCATACATGTACATGGAATGGTCCTCAAAAAGTGGCTTCTAAAAAGTAGTTTTTATACATGATTATTAATAAATTGCATATTTGGAAACTAGACTCAGAATACTAAACTTTATATTAATAAAAAATTTAAGATTCAATGTGTAAGCACTTCAAATTTTTTGTCCAACTATGACGGATTCTAAGAATCAAGAAAAATACTTCCACTTTTTGAGAATTTTGTGGAACCAACTTTTTGCACATGCCCAGTTTCCTTAAATAAATTTTCATCTGAGAGGTAAGTGTGGAGTTGATGGGTCTTTAATTCCACTTGAAAAAATTTGTACCAGGATCCAAAGGAATAACATGTTCAAATAAATCATCTTTGTATGTCTTCAACTCATGCTATGACCTAGAAAATAGTTTCTTATATTTTAGTACTTAATTGCAATTAGCATATGTATTTCTACTAGATTGACATTTTTTCCAAGGTAGATCATCCTTTAAAGAGCCACTTTAGTTTCCAAGTTCACACCCTCAACATCTCCCTTGTTAACATGCCTCTTAATTAATTTGCAACAAATAGAGCTATTAAACACCCACTCTAAAGCTATAAGGCATCTTGGAATAACATTTATTTTGAGCTTTATGATCTTATTTTAAAAGAGGTTCTATTTTTTTATTTCTTCCTCTAGGGGTTTCTAGTTAAAGAGCCAATTCTTGAAGTTATGGATACAATTCAAGAATTGATAATTCTATTCATCATCATCAAAGTCTTCATCAAATTCTTTCTATCTATATTTTTTGGCTAGGAATCCTAGGTCCAGTGAGAATTTCAATATTATACTTGTAGTGGGTAGATTCCATGTAATTATAAAATTTCGAAGGGAAAATTAGCAAGTGAATCAAATATTACAATATTTTCTCTTTCTACACAATTGATGTTAAAAGCATCAAATATTTCAATAGTATTTAGCAAAACATTCCTATACATCCTTAATATTTTTTTCTTAGCAATGTTTGCACCTCTTACTTGAAATACCATATTTTTTGAGTCATCATGAAATTTCAAGAACTTGATTCTATATTTAGGAAGCCATATTTAAGCCAAGTAGAAAGGATTAGATATTTTTCCACATTATTGGTGCACTCAAAGCTTATTTTAAAAGTGGACTAATAATTTATTCCATTAGATTGTAGTATTATAACACTTGCACTATTTCCTTCTTTTGAACATGCATCTTCAAAATGCATGTTTCGTATGTCATTATTTTCAAAACATTGAGATTGTTGAAGAAAATCATAATCACATTGATTTCCAAAGTTATCATCATAATATCTATGTAGCATCAAAAAAAGGGTCCTTTGGATTTTTTGCGCTCGTTTGCGTCCTGCTTGCAGATTTTGGCTTAGTGTTTCCTTGATTTGGTGTTGCAATGTGGATAACACATTCACATTATGTCTTGGGCCCTTGTGAAATAGTGAATTTAAATGATACCTTGGAAATTTGTTGTAAAGTGTTGTAACACATTTTCACACTTTTCTAGGATTTTATCAATTAACTACTTGTATAACAAACATAATTTCAATCATAATTTATCTTAACCTTACCTTATTTGGTGTGTTGTAAAGTGTTGTAACATGTAATTTCACATTCCTCTAGGCTTTCCATTAATAATTGGGCTTTCTTATGCTTTAATTGGCCCCATCTTGCATCCACAAGCCTTATTTATGTGTATTTTTTAGGATAATCCTGACAAAAGGCATTTAAAACATCAAAATTCTGAAAACCCACCTCAAATTCCTAAGGTGGGACCCATTTTCCTAGGGTGGCGAATGAGTCCCCTTTAACTCAAAATCAAATTTAATTTAAATCTTTGGCAGGATTTTATTCTCCAAGATCCAATGTCGGCTTGTAGTGTTGTAATTTTGGGAATTCTTGCATAATTGAGTATAAATAGAAGGTTCTTTCACTCATTTTCATCCTATCATCCTTAAGACTTTTGTGAGAGCATCCTTATAGAAAATTGAGTTCACAAGAGCATTTGAGCAAGATCATTCAAGGGAAAATTATCAAGCATTCAAGAGCATTCAAGAGCATCAATCATCATGTCAAAGATCAAATTATTCATGTTTGTTGTTGTGCTCACAATTGTGATGTAGAGTTCATGATCCAAGAAAGATTTCCATTCAAGATCTATCTCCTTCAAGAAAGAGTCAAGAACCATATCCATTGCAACCATTTCAAGCATAATTGCAACACTTTATTGCTAGGGTTTGGTGAGTTGTAACATTTCCTTTTGTTCAGTCAACATTCCCCCTTTACATTTTCTTCATTTAAAGGTTTAATTACCAACAAGGGGTTTGACCAAGGCAAACCCTATTCTCTAACCCCACAACCATTTTTCCCTCTATTTGGATGTGATTTGCAGGTCTAGGTTTTAGACTTATCAAGGAGCAAGATTGGAAAAAATTTCATCAAGTTATCAAAGAAATTCAAAGTTTTCAAAGTTGTGAACAAGCCTTGGAGAAGATTAGAGAAGGTCTACAGGCTAAATTTTGTAGTTTCAAACCTGGATCTGAATCGAGAACAAAAAAGCAATCTAAGAACTACATGATCTAGTTTTGAATTTTTAGAAATCCAAAAGTCCAGACTAATTCACCACTATTGGCAATTGAGTCTCACTGTACCTGTCTGTCAGGGATTTTTATATATCTAAGTACCCATTTGTCTGAAACCTGTTCCGACACAGTTTACCCGAAACTAGATTGATTCACCCAGCTTGGTGTATGAGTCCCAATTAGCTTTTCAAGAAAATGTGTCACCAAAAATTGGACTTTAATAGTTTTTGCTCATTTGGACCTTTTCCTATGGATTTTGGACCCTTTTTAGCCTCTTTTTACCTCTTTCCAAGCCTTGCGCCAAAGTGTTGTAAGGTGTTGTAAAAAAATTTCATGCTTTCTTAGGCTTGTTATCACTTTATTCTTCTATAATGAGCCCTTAATACACAATACAAATCCTATATTGGTGAGTTTTCATGAGACAATCCTGACAAGAAACATTAATAATATTTAAATCCCAGAAAAACAATGAAAAATGCCCAGGTGGACTAGGTCGCCACCTTGGGCGACCTAGTCCCATGTGGCATAAAAATTAAAATAAACTTAATTTCTGTTGGGATTTTTGTCTCTAAAACCCTAAGGTTGGCTTATGTGGTGTTATTTCAGGTAAATTAGGGCATAACTTGTATAAATAAGCTTCAAAACCCTAATTTCTCATTAGGTACCTCATTCTTCTCAACACACATTCTTCTAACCTCTCATCCCTCCTCTTCTTCTCAAGAAAACTAGGGTTTGAGTATTCTAAGTCACCAAGGAATCTCTCTCAAGAAGCATTTAAGGGTTGAACCTCCATTGCTGCAACTCAAGATCAAACATCATGGCAAGGTAACAACTCTTTCTCACTCCCTCTACTTCATGCTTCATTTCCTTATCTTTTCATCATTTGGATTTGATTATCATCAAAGGGTTTTGACCAAGGCAAACCCCTAATCTCTAACCCTAACCTTTGCCTCCTCTTTGCATGTGTGTTTGCATATTTAGGTATTTTGCAGGTGAAAGATCATTCAAAAAATAATCCAAGCTCACTAAGGTTGAAGAAACCCTAGTTGAAGCTTGGAAGACACTCACAAATCAGATTCTGCATTTTTGGTACCAGACACCTGGAAGAGTAGAAAATATAGACAGAGGCTCTATATTCCACTTTTAGATTCTCAAAAACCTAGAAGAGGACTAGGTAGCCCAATGGTACCTTGTCCCTTTGAGCATTATTTTTGGGGATCTTCACATTTCTAGACACCCTTTTGGCAGAAATGGGCTCTGAACCAGTTTTCAGGAATCTAAGACTAGGTTGCCTAGATTGGCACAAGTGTCCCCCTTGGCTTCAACAACATTTTCAGTAGCATTCCAGACCTCCAACAGACCCTTCTTCTATTTTCATGTGCATACATTCTAACTCCTTCATTTGTATATAGTTTAGTGTATATTTCTTAGGTTATTTGTATATCTTCATGTGTTTTCCACCACCTTACATTTCCTAGGCTTAACCTTCATAGTTAGTTTCATTCTATTTCTGCATTTAGGGCACTCTACACACATCACATTAAGCCCCTAAATCCCCCTTTGAATGAATTCACCAACAATCCGTTAGTGCGAAAGAGAGCCCATTCTTCCAAAGTTAGCTTCTAGATGAAAAACCCTAGGAGCTCATTGGGGAATCCTCTTTCCCTAAAAGTGCATTCTTTTTGGTGGTTCATTTTGGTTAAGGGTCTTGATTGTCCCTCTCCTCATCCCCCTTTTCCAACCATTCAACAACAAACATTTCTTGACACTACCTTACCTAGTCTCCCTAATATTGACCATCAAACTTGTCCTTCCTCTAATATCCCTCCTCGATGCAAAGAGGATAGGTTGGTGTCAGAGGATATACCTATTCCAATTCATGAAACTATTGACCCACCCTTCCTTGATGCTCCTAACCTTTGGGACAATCATAGTGGATCTTGTCTTGATTCCTCCCTCCCTTGTGATGAAGCATGTGATGAACCTCTTACATGCTATCCTACTAGCGTAGATGGTATGGAACAAGCGAATGAGACCCGAGACACTCAAATAGATTCCCCTCTTACCTCTCCCTCCCCTCATAATCCCATCATTTATCATTCTCCTACTAGTGATGAAGTCATTTTAGAAGACACAAGCCTTGAATTTCAAGAACGTGTGACTTGTATTTCTCCTAAAATATCTTCTCCTAGGGTGGATATCATGATGTAAGCCAATGATAACATTGACTCTCCTTCCCAAGGGGATGCTAATATTATTCAACCTCAACATATCCTCTACCCACCTTCTAAACCTAAATTCCCTCTCTCCCCACCTAAGCCTAATGTGTTGGATCAATTGAGTCCTAATACAATTGCTCATACACATTACACTCACAACAACCCGCGTTCTCAACCATCAACCTCAACACCCTTATCTTCATCTGCTCTCGTTCTTCCTGCTGCCCCTCACTTCAATTCCTTCCTTAGGGAGTATGACCTTGTTGATCAACTAAGGAATACTCCCACTAAAATATCTTTATGGGACCTTATCCAATCCTCCCCTCACTATCACAACATGATGCAGGAAGCCTTACAAAAAATTCATGTCCCTTGTAATGCGCAAACAAATGATATTGCAGCTATGACTCAAGGCTTGAAAGCTGACATTGTTTTCCACCAAAGTGAGATCCCTCCTTTGGAAGTGAAAAACAAAGTTGAATCCTTCATGATCATATCTCAATACAAATACATAGGGATCAAGCGAACCCTTGTGGATAATGGCTCCATAGTTAATGTGTGTAGTGTCCATCTCTTGGATAGACTCCATATCGATAAATCAACCATCCAACCTACCTCCTTATCTATCACTGGATTTGATAGTGTAGGAAAAAAGATGCTTTGTGTGATCACTTTGCCTCTTACAGTTGGAGTGGCCACATTAGACACATATATCCATGTTATGCCTAATGATGTTTCATCTAACCTCATCTTAGGTAGGCCTTGGATTCATGCAATGAATGGTGTGCCTTCCACTCTTCATCACAAGATGAATTACATCTATAACAACAAAGTGTACACACTTGATTCTGATCCTGAGCCTTATAGTGTCTTGTAGCTTGAGAAAAAAAATCAAAACCCTTCACCACTTCCATACCCACCAACCAAGTGGAACTTGTATAACCAAAGTCCTTAAACGATGTTTTAGGTTCCTCATACTTCTCCCCTCCTTTACTAGGAGAAATAAAGACCAACAAAAAAGACTCTCCAAAGGGACACACAGTCTTGTTAACACCAGCCTCGGTTGATCCTTTGACAAAATCCACCTCAACTCCTTTAGACAACCAAGCAAGCAATGACCCCTCACCGAATCCAAAGAAGCTGAAAAAGATTAATTGAAAAGGTTATGAGATCATGAAACAACTTGGCTCTAGTGGACAAGGTTGTGGTGCTAACGAACAAGGTATCTGCAACCCTATCAAGCCTCATACACAAACATCCAACCATGGTCTTGGATTTTGTCCTTTCATCGAAATCATCAAACCTTCCCCTCACACCAACTCTATCCTAAATCACCCTTCATATCCAACCTCCCCAAGTGATCCTTTGACACCAACAAAGGACCCTTCACTTAATGTCGATGTCATCCTGCAACCTGCTCTTGATTCTAATTGTACACACTCCTCCAAAGGAGTATACAAAATCTCCCAATCTATAGAGCCTTACGTAGGTATGAATTCCTCTACTAAGCAAGAACCCTCCTTTTTTCCAGCCAAAGGACCACTTTCTACCCTCGATCAAGAGGTTATCTTGTTGATACTTCTCCAAGATCACTTGATCTCCCTTCCTCCTCGAACCCAAAAGAAATGTTTAAACAAACATTCCTTTTGTGCTTACCACCAAGTTCATGGTCATCACACCAATGAGTGTAAGGCCTTGAGTAGCAAAATTCAACATCTTAAGGATCTTGGTGCTCTCCCTTATGTAGGGGCACCTCATTCCTCTAATCGATACTGATTTTCACCCAACCTTACATTTCCTTAACCCTCTCGGCTCACTCTTGTCTTGCACTAAGTGGGGGCAAGAGCTTAGTTAGCCTGTTTCCCTCATATGTCACTTGTCGTTGTCTCTTTTAACTTGTCGTTAACCTTTCATGAACATATAAGAGCAAGCTTGGGATGTGGATGACATGTCTTAAGTTGACTTGCATGTGACATACTCTCCTCTTCATGACGAAGCTTCACAGAACCATATGACTTGGCATAGGGATTTTTGAACAAGCTTTCATGTCCTCTTCTTCTCTACTTTAAAGAAATTTCTCTCAGTACAATGTTTTTCAATTCCTTTAAAGTTGGGGAATACATCACCACTCACATTTCAATGCATGATCTTCCTTTTTCTTGTGATTCATTCCCTTGAAAACATTATGCACAATGTTGTTCAAGATTGAGACATTTGCATTTTTCCTCTTTTGCATACAAGATGAGCCCTTGCCTCTCTTGCATACAAGATGATTACACTTGCACTTTGCCTCTCTTAGCAACATTACACATAATGTTCCTTAAGATGAGACATCGCACGAACAAATCAAAATCCCTTTGAACAAAATCATTTCAAACATCACTTTCCTTTTGTGGCACCTTATCAAAGTTATCACGAGGTATAAGTTTGGTATGGTTTGAGTAGGAAGCCTAGCAAGCGGAAAACTTTTCCCATAGCCACCTTTATGAGTACATAGCAACCGTGTGTATGTTTCTCACTTTTTGGGACAACTCACGCCGTAGACAACCCGATGTGGCCCTAGAGTGAGCACATATTTTTCACCCTTTCCATTCTCTTCACTTCAATCCTTGTCATTGTATGATCATTAATCTTGTTTTGTTGTAATGCATTCACCCCTAAATGTCTTTTGCATTGATGTCGAGTTGACTTAGAATATCGAATCCTTGGGGGCTTGACTACCTCCTTATTCTTTCCCATTACTCACCATCTGAATCACGTGGCTACTTTAGTGTGAGTTTGAAGCAATTTCATCCTCTCACTAAAGTGGGGGCTAAATGTGTCGCCAAAAAGTGTGGACTTTGACACTTTTGGCTCATTTGGACCTTTGCTTATGGATTTTGGACCCTTTTCAACCTATTTTAACCAATTTCCAAGCCTTGTGCTGAAGAGTTGTAAGGTGTTAAAAAATATTTTCACACTCTTTTAGGCTTGTCATCACTCAATTAACCTTTTTTTATGCCAAAATGACCCCTTAATCCTCATACATATCCAAATTCAGTGTGTTTTGTGAGACAATCCCAATAAACTATAATAATCATATTTTAATCCCTGAAAAACAATGAAAATTGTTCAGGTGGACTAGGTCGCCGCCTTGGGCTATCTAGTTCCATGTGGCATAAATTTTAATTTAAACTTAATTTCTTTCAAGATTATTGTCTCTAAAACTCTAAGGTTGGCCAATATGGTGTTATTTTAGAAAAATTATGGCATAACTTGTATAAATAAGCCTAGAAACCCTAATTTCTCATTATGCAACACTCATTTTTCCTCTCTCACATAGCTCCTCTCATCTCTCCTTCTTCTTCTCAAGAAAGCTAGGGTTTGATCCTTCCAAGTCAACAAGATATATCTCAAGAAGCATTCAAGGGTTGAACCATTGCTGGAACTCAAAATCAATCATCAAGACAAGGTATCCTAAGTAGATTTGGAAAGGAATCAAGGTGGAATATCATTCAACAAATTATCCAAGCTCAATAAGGTTGAATAAACCCTATTTGAAGCTTGGAAGACCTCCACAGATTAGATTCTGCACTTTCGGGACCGGACACCTGGAGGAGCAAAAAACACAAATCGAGACCTCCAGATTCCACTTTCGAACTTCCAGAAACGCTGAAAGGGACTAGGTCACCATTATTAGGGGCAACCTATTCCCACCATACATGAATTTTGGGGTTTTTGGTGGATTTTAGTACCTTTTTGGCAGAAATGGGTCCTTGTAGATTTTTCCAATAGAAGAACTAGGTCACCCAGAATGGCGTAAGTTTCCCCAGCTTTTGCAATAGTTTTTCCAAGATTCCAGACCTTCGTGCCATCGCTCTTCAACCTCTATGTGCACCCCTTCATTTTTGTTAGATTTTGTTTACATTTTTTAAGTCATTTGCATATCATTGTGTGTTTTCTAGCATAGTTACATTTTATAGGTTTTACATTCATAGTTAATTTCCTTTATTCATTTCTAGTACTTAGATTAGTTCATTTAAACATCTCACATTCACACACACCTCACAACCCCTCTCTTTGAATGAAACCTAAGATGAAAAGGTGTGAAAGAGAGATATTCTCCCAAAGCTAGCTTATAGGGTGAAAAACCCTAAAGGCTCATTGGGGGAATCATCTTTCCCTTCTTCATTTTTGGTGGTTCAGATCTAATAGTAGATTTTTTAAGATTCTAGACCACCATTCTACCTATTTTAGTTTCCCAAGTGCACATTTCCAATTTTATAGTTTTTTGTTACATTTTACTTGTATTTTTAGATCATTTTGCATATCACATTGCGCTTTCAAACATCTTCTTTTTCAAGTTTACACTTGGTGGGGAACCCCTCATTTCTTATCATTCAATCCCCTTAGAGCATTCCCTTCGTCATATTTCAATCTCCCTCACATTGAAATCTCAAGGGTTTATTCTTGAGTGAAATGTCCAAAAAAGGAAAAGTGACCTCTCCTTTTAGGTGGAAAATCTTAGAAGCCCTAGAGAGAGGCAGGTCACCCCATTTTATTAGTTTTAATCTAAAAAATAAATTAGGTTTAATAGTATCTATGTAAGATACCTTGTTTTTTGTCTCATCTAAATTTTCCACAATATGGAGCATCTTCATCTCTCTATGCAATTGAACCTCCTTCCTTTGTATTGATATGGTAGTGTTATCATTTTATGCCTTATTGGTTATTCCTTATCATTCTTGGACCCATTATTATAATTGATTTGGGACATCCTAAATGGGTCCCCTAAGTGTTAAAGCATGCAAAAATCCATAAAATTTCTAGTTTTGGGTTACTTTGGTGTTTTCCTTTGTATTTTGTGTCTTTTCTAGTCTTTCAAACATTTGTGATTGTTCATACTTCCCCACCAATTGCAAAAACCTACTTAACTCCTTGTTCAAGTGTTGGTATTTTGAGTTTTGAGGTTTCAAATCTTGCCATCCCTATTGTACTTGTCATCCTTAGCATGTTTTTCCTTGAAAGTCCCATTTTCCCCTTGTTTTTTTTTGAGAGTTTCAAAGTTTATCATCCCCGATACTATTCCTTTTGCATTCCTAAGCCCTGAAGCCTAAATGTCTTATTAAATGTCTAAGTGCTTTATATTTGTCAAACTTTCAAACTTCCTCATCCATCCCATCCCTTTGTACATGTTCCTCTTCATCTTCACTTCCCAATGTCCAATATAATGTACTCCAAAAAGTTACTAATTCTTTCAAAGTTTGACTTTTGGCCTTTCCCTTAAACTAGTATCTTTTTTTCGACAACCCCAAAATCCCAAAACACGATTGATTGCTTTATATAAGCTATCAAAATCAGACTTTTGGTCACTCCTTAACTAAATAGAATGTTAAGCTCTATCCAAAAATTTAATTCTCACATCCTTAAGCCTTTTCTTTGTCAATGTTCTATTGTAAGGATTCCTATCTCACATCTTTCCTAGCATTAATTTTTTATCCCCTCATGTCCTCAATCTTGACATTTCAATGCTTTTCCTTTTCAAGATTTTGGGCTTGGTCTTCTCGACACATGTATCAAACTTTCCTTCCATATTATGCTATATATTGAAACTCTATTGTTTAAATTTTGAAAATCCCACTTACCCTCTTAGACGACCCATAAATGCCACTAATGCATCTACAATACCCACAAATTAAAATTATAGATATTTATGATATCATATCCATTACATAATTAAAAAATTATTTTATAAATTAATCAAATATTTATATTGACTTGTATTCTTATTTAATATAAATATATTTTATATTAAATATATTTATATATTTATTTTTAATAAATTTATATTAACATATATCTATATTACTGAATTAATTAAAAAAAATGATTTTTTTTTTTTTTAAATATAATAAGAAACAATTTTTCAAATGAAAATAAAATAATTCTAAAATATAATAACTCTAAAAAAAATAGATATTTTTTTAACTAAATGTAATTAAATATGTATACTTCATAACATTTAATTGAAGTCCACCTCACTCAGGAGTATTACGAGTATTAACAAATAAAAGACATCGACAAAAAGGAAAAAGATTACATAGGATCTTCATCATTAGATACCCTACAAATACTGGTAACTCCACACGCTAAACAGATTCTCCAAAAAAACAAATTCCTACAGGGATGAATATAGGTATTCATCCTAAAAGTCCTCATAACAACGCAAACCTACTTCAACAGCAACATCTCAAACAACAAATCTGCAACATTTGATGGCAGTTCTTCAATTTCCACTGTGTACAATCTTCGTATATTCTCGAGCATTCTCTCATCATCCGGGGTGATAAAGTTAATTGCCACACCCTTCCTACCAAATCGCCCACTACGACCTATTCTGGGGAGATAGTTTTCTGGTTGTTTTGGCAAGTCATAATTGATAACGAGAGAAACTTCTTGTACATCAATACCTCGGGGCAAAAGGTCAGTTGTAATCAGCACTCTGGAAGAACCAGATCTAAACTCTCTCATAATGATATCTGTGGTATTCCGATGCATATCATCATGTGTTATAGAGACTGTGTGATCACGAGCTCTCATGTTGTCTGAGAGCCAATCAACCTTTCTCCTGCTATTGGCGAAAATCACACCTGTGTTATTGGTAACGTGTCATACAAATCACATAGGGTGTCAAGCTTATAATCCTCTTTGTCCACATTGACATAGAACTGTTTAATACCCTCCAGAGTAAGCTCGTCTCTCTTTGCAATAATCTGTACCGGATTGTTCATGAACTTCTTTGTGATGTGTAAGGCTTCCGGAGACATTCTTGTGAAGAAAGCACCAACTTGGAGATTTAGAGGAAGCATCAGAAAGATATCACATGTCTGACGGAACAAGAAGATCAATTGATGAACAAAACAAAGGACTGTTTATTAAAATGGCATATGATAAGATTAAGTGCAGCTTCTTATGAATAACTTAGAAATTTAACACTAGTATTACCTGATTCTTCTTGGATCCAAGTGACAACAATTCATCTGCTTCATAAAGAACAAATATTTTTATATAATCAGAGCGCAGGGCACGGCGACGCAGCATATCATAGACCCTGCCAGGTGCTCCCACAACAACATGAACACCAGATCGGAGAATACGGAGGTCCTCCTGGATGCTTGTTCCTCCAACACAAGCATGTACTTTTACTTGTAGGTAATCACCAAGTGCCCTCATAACTTTTTCTATTTGCTGTGCCAGAACTCGAGTTGTTGCCAAAACTAGTGCCTGGCAGTCCTGCAGATTGTAGTCCAGCTGTTGTAGAATTCCTGAACACAATGTAACAGTCTTCCCTGATGCTGGTTGCGCTTGCTGGATAACATCAAGCCCTCGGCAAAAAGGAACAATACCTCTCTGCTGAATAACAGTTGGTTTGCCAAAACCTGTTGATCATGCGTAAATAGATGTCATTTAGCATCCAAAACTTTCTAGTTCAGTCTAAATCAGTGTAGACCATCACAGACTAGACCATTAGCCACAACACATTCAAAACGAAACAACTTTGCAACAAATGTTCCCATTTACCACAAGCATAAATTCCTCGCACCAGTTTTTCTTGAAAACCCATAGACTCAAAAGTATCATAAACTTCCTCCCAAGTAGAATAAGGTTCCTCACCTTCAAGGCTGCAAGGCAACCACAATACAAGCATCACATAAAGCGAATTATTCACAACACACAAGTCGTCTTCATTCAAAGTTTTCTCAAAGCTGCCAGTTGAAAATACATAATGCTCGTTAATTTTTTTGCATCCTCATTAAGCACCTCTTTCACTGAAACAATTTATGCCCTTCATAAAATGTAGGCCACAATTGCTTCATTTAACTAGAATATCAGGGCTAGCATCATTTGAAAGAACATAAAGAATTAAATGGCTTAGGAACAATCAGCTCTGTGAAAGAATCAATATTCAGAGGGTACATTTAAACTGTTTAGATGGCTGATATGAAATCATTCTAATAGATGGATGTTAGAAATATATTATTTAAGCCAAAATATATGTGATTCATACTGATAACAGATTCGGAATCATCAAATTAACTCAAAAAACAACATTAACAAATTATCCATAAATGTTAAATTCTTTGCTGAGATTCCATTATTGAATTTGCCAGACATCCTACTAACAACAATCTTGAATATGAAAAACGAGCCATTTAAATACATCGATTAAAAATATATATATTGTTTCACATTTGGAAAATTTTCTCAATTTTAATGACCATCGTTTTACTTGTTCTGCATGTTTTTGTCGTAACTTTCTGCGTCAACATTATCCCCGGTTGCCATCTTCTTGCTAAAGCTTGCGTAGAAAGAATGAATAAAGCACTGAACCCTTAATTACACAAAATTCAGTTCACAAGCCTTGTGTTAAGGGCATTTAACGCTTCACATTTGGTGAAGAATTGAAAGCTTGAAGGCTATATATCTCATTTATGCATGCATTGAAGGCTTCAACTTCCAGGTCAGTCCGGGGAAATGTGCTGAGTCATACAAATTAAATGCATCATTTTCTTCAAAGCAATTCACCCGTACACCAGATATTTGATTAAAATTTAATGCGCAGATCGATGCAGGGAAAAGATTATTCTTTCATATTTGCAACGTGTAAGTTGCACGATTCATTCCCAAGGACATGTAATACCTATCATTCCACATTCCACAGAGCGCCGCCAAATCTATTCTTTTTAAGTATTCCACTCACTCGATTGCATCCTTCTATTTATTTTCACTCAATTCTCATAGCGCGATCGTGCGAACAGTCAAGAGATAATGTTCTCCTTACACTGATATACACATTTAATCTGGTATTTCACTCTTTGCAGTACATGGTGAACAGCTTTCAAGATATTAATCTGCACACATTTCCCCAATGTCATTTCGAATCAAAGCACTTTGATATTTCGAATCAAGATTTGCATTAAAGCTGGCCTTCTATCAAATGGGACGCGTATGCGCATTTAATTTGCAATCAATCCCGTACATTTCCCCAATCTCGTCTGGATTTCAATGTACTCAGGAATGGCCTAATTGTGACAGGATGATGAAAGATCTATATTGTTTTGATATGTCAGTATATTTTTAATTTTTAAACTACGCCTATTCTTAAATTTGATTTTTCATAAAATCATTTTTTATAATTTGATGATTTGTATAAGATTTTTTTAATACTTTATAAATCATAGGGGAAACGTATCAGTAGTAGCCGTCAGGGTTAATTTCGCACATTCGTACAGAATGTAAAATAGATCTAATTTCAAATTATTATTTTTGGGTTTCTCGAATTAGGACTTTAAAAAGAAAAAAATGGTTTCTCGGTATTTAAAACGCGCCTTGTGAAACCCTAAAGCGAAAGGTGTTCCAAAGGGGTGTTTTAAAACTTTTGTCCCATACATCTTTACCACTTTGCCAGTACCCGTTGATTAGACAAACAATAAAAACCCACAAAAATTTAAAGTGTTTTCAATAATTAAAAAGGTGTTTTCAATAGTTTTCAATGTGTTTTATTTATTTTTTGTCAACTACATATTCAGTAGTACATATATTGGTGTAATTTATAATTTTTTATTGGCATAATTAAAACAATGTAATGACTAAAATGTAAACGGTTATTGGGGTCAGGTGAACAAGAAGTGAATGGGTATTGGATCATGGGCGGCAATTGAGTCTTTTCCCCTAATTTATTTTCCCAATTATTTCAACGTCTCTAAAATAATTTTTTTTTTTTTTTAATTATAAATTTAAATATTTTTATCTAACCATTAAAAAAAAATCCATTAGTTTATAATAGATTATAATTAATAATAATATTTTACTACTAAGTAATATTATTTAAATATAATTGAACTAATACAATCTTAATATAATAATAATTAAGAACTAGATTTAGGATAAGTTTATTACAATTATAATTATAATTTTTTTATTAAATTAAGATTAAAATTATAATTATAAAATTTATTTAATTAATTTGAGTAAGATTTGTTTTTTACAATTAAAATTATATAGATTATTTTAATTATACAATTATTTAATTTTAAGGTTAGAACATATATATAATCACTTATTAATTAATATTTTATAAAATAAAACAATTATAAAATAATTATAAATTTTTTAATCCATTATATTAAACACTAAACCTAGTTAAAATTATTTTGAATTTTTTTATTAAATAATTATTAATTAGGGTTATTATAAGTAAAATAATTAATTCTAAATAAAGTTTTTATAATTAATTAAATTATAATGCTAGAATCTTAATTATTATAATTCTAAAATTATTACAATACGGTTAGAGTTAGAATTGAGGTTAAAACTAGGGTTAGGTCTACAATTAGAGTTAGAATTAAGGTTAGTGTATAATTAGAATTAGGATTAGAAATAGGGATAGAGTAGAATTAGAATAAGGGTTAGAGTAAGAATTAGATCTTGAATTAAACTTAGAATCACGATTACTATTATGGTTAGAATAATCTATACCATTAATCACACTTCAAAAATAGTCTTAATTTTAGGGTTAAAATTAGAGTTAAGTTTTAGGTTAAGGTTAGAATTAGAGTTAAGGTTAGGGTTAGTGTTAGGGTTATAATTGTGGTAAGGATTAGACTCAAGGATCAACTTATTATTAGGATTAGGTTTAGGGTTAGAACTAGCACATGTATCTTAAATACATCTATCTAGAAGACACCGAGAGATATCAATCTCGAGGTTTCTATATTTAAATTATTTTTTAGAATAGATAGGTGCCTCAAGACTAATATGTCTTGGCGTCGTCTTTTAGATGGATGTATTTAAGATATATATGCTAGTAGTATCCACAATGTGGTATGTAAAATATTATTTGAACATTTTTTTGTTGGTTCATATATTTTATCTCTTGTGGTTGGGTCTTCAAATAATTGTGATCCATCTAGATGCAATGGCCATGGTGCATTGTACCTAAAAACAAAAGGTCATTTGTTAGTTCATATAAACTTTTTAATTATTACTTGATAGAAAATATTCAAATATATGAGTAGCTTACCTACAAACCGTACTCCCTCTTTTTTTATGCAGGCAAGCACCTTCTTTACATATTGTATTGTGTTCAACAAAATTGAGTATCTCTTCATAGTCACATTCCAAGACTATATGACTCAATTGTTGTGTATTTCAAAGGCATGGATATGTGTAAAGTTTTCTAGGACCCATCATTGATGATATAACATAATTTATTAGTTAACATAAAATACTTTTAAGTATAATATATTATGAAAAATATATATATGATTGAGAATTAATATCATAACTATATGTTTTTTTGATGTAGATCCCTTTGTGGATTCCATGTATGAATAATAAAATAAAAATATTTTTGTGTATTTTTTCTTTCATGATCATTTTCCCAATTTTGGTTGTCTATATTTGGTGATCCCTCTTTAAAACATATAAATCCATGCACATATGGTGATACTCAATGTTGTCATTCATATCTTGACTAATAATTTTTTACTTTCATTCCCTTCTACATTATTTCCTTTCGAAACAATGCATATCATAGGTGCATCTAATATGCCACAATATATGGATACTCAGTAATATTTTGTCAGCGCCACTTTTTTGCTTCTTGTGGATTAGTTGGTTGTGTTCCTAGCATTAGTGCATGCAAATCTAGCCAATACATATCTTCTTCACTCAAAGTAAAGAAAATAGTTGGTGTTCTGATTTGATGTAAGAGGTCAGTTAATTCAACTTGACATTTTTCCCAATAAGATATTGTACACCTTAGTGTAGTGCCAAAACACATCAAATGATTAGCTAGATGTGAGTGTGAGACATTTTCCATATGCTCTAGTAACTCATTGATTTTTATTGACATGTCTTGAAAGCTATTTTTGACAAAAATTTGATAGATGAGTTTTGTGCACGATATCTCATAATCATATTCATCATATAATATCTAAAACAAGGGTTTCATCCAAAGAGATGATCTATATATCAAAATAAATGCTTAACAAAATCATGTAGATGGACACTCCTTATTTGTGGTTCTAGCCAATCACATTGTCCATCCAGAAATAGTGTTGTAAAAGCCGTATCAAGTAATCCTTCAATGGCATACTCATTTATTGGAGATGTTCCAATTCCTAGTCAATCAATTAGTGATCCAAGATCTAGATTAGTGTTATTTATCCATGCATGGATTATTTCCATCTCTTTTTGAACATCTGGTGGTTTTGATGCCATTGATGTGATGTGATCAATAGTGTTTTCTTCATCCATCTCTATCACTAGACCCACAAATACATATTCATTTGCATATGAATCAATCTCCATATGAACAAAGTTCAATTTGTCAAAATTGTTTTCATTTGAATTACATGTAAGTTCACTAAGAGCATTTTCATCAATTTTCACACCTCTATAGAACTTGTCATGTTCTATCTTATATTTTAGTGCTTTGTACATCCTCTCTCTATTGACTATAAAATTTTATTTTATTCCACATTGATTGATCATTTGAACAATAATAATTGATAAATCTTTTATTTGGCATGGTAAAATTTTATCTATTTATCTTACTTCTTATGGAAAAATTATGGTGTGTCCTTTATATTTATACTGACCTCTAGTTGCATGTGTGACTTTAAGTATTGGATTTACATGTGCTAATAGCATTTTCTCAATTTATGTTAAGTTTGGAAGTTCTAGTGTTTGTGGACTAGGATTCATATTACTTAATATTGAAAATCAATGTTCATTTTTCTCTTATGATTGGCATCTATTGTAAATTGGGCCTGTAAGAACTTGTGCAACCTTCATTGCAAGTAACTTTCTTGACAAATATAACACATTCTTGTTGTTGCAAGTTTATCTAGACCATTTTGAAATACCATATGTGAACTTTTAAATCAATTTGTGCATTTATATTTTTATTACGTGTACCCATATCTCTTTCATTTAGCGTTCTTTGTAGTCATCTTTGTCTTCTCAATTGAGAGGTTAACTCCTCTTGTGAACTATTATTTTCTACATGATTTTCAGTTTTAACATTCATTGCATCTTGAACTCTTTTATCTGGTGTTTGTAACACATGATCTATTGTAATTGAATTCATTCCTTTAGATTTACCCTTTATATTCCCATCAGATTGACAATATCTTTCTACTAATTCATGATTACATACTTGTATTTGTTTTCTTTCTATCTCATTAAATTGGTCTAAATGTGCATCTCTTTGTAATCTTCTTCTTAATATATATTTATCCTCTTGAGATGTCAGATTGACAATATCTTTCTACTAATTCATGATTACATACTTGTATTTGTTTTCTTTCTATCTCATTAAATTGGTCTAAATGCGCATCTCTTTGTAATCTTCTTCTTAATATATATTTATCCTCTTGAGATTTCCACGTACATGATGTATTCTCATCTCATCTGCATGTTGTCTCATTTTTGCTTCAATCTCCTCAAATATCATATATGCCCTATGTTTAGCACATCTTTCTCTATCATTTTGGTTTCGATGATTTTTCACTTCCTCTCTTTATGTATCATTAATTTGTTCACTTTGTTGTATCATGTAATGTCAAACATATTCTCTTCAATGTTCTCTTTGTTGTTCTTCATTTTCAAAATTTAATCTTGGAGAGACATCATAAACAATTATATAACAAATTTAATCAAACAAATTATACTAAAAATTTAATACAAATTATCCTAAAAATTATATCACAAAATTAATAGAATTTAAATGACAAATCTTATTTATTTAGATAATATATAATTTATAATTCAATCATATCAATAAAAAATGAGCATCTTTAAAAAAAATATTCAAAAATAAAGTATAAATCAAATAAGTATTATAAATATGAACAATTTTACTATAAACTAATTTCATAAAAAAATTATATCACAAAACTAATACAAATTAATTGATAAGTTTTATTTATTTATAATATATAACATATTATTTAAAATTCTTAATAAAACAATATTGGGTGTCTTTAAAAAAATATATATGCAAACCCTTTTCTAACAAATAATTTATATTTTTACCCTTAAAAATAATTTTTTTAAATATGCAAATCATAGAAAGTAAGAATTATTTTATTTATTTAGAAAATATGCAAATTATAGAAAGTAAAAATTATTTTTGAAGTATTAAATGCATAAACTTGTATTTTTTTGTTTGATTATCACTTAATTTCTTTTCTAAATGATTGTTGTACCTTATCTTTTGTAATTTTTCTTTTTATCAATTTGTAAAATTTATTAATTGATGCACCTTTTCCTTGTATAATTTTTTGTTAATTCATACTTTTTTTGTCAGTTAGTAATTATTTTTTCCTTTCTCCTTCCTCTCTGCATGCCCTTTTTTTTAATAAATGAGACACTTCCTCTTTGTAGAAGAGTCTTCCTAATTTGGTTTTGATGAACTTGATGGACCACTTTGAATTTTAGGTTATTTTCCTTTCTTATTTGTTGGAAGAGCCTAATTTTCTTAGGAGTCAAAAGTCTCACTAAAAATTGCTTCTTCTTGCTGAATTATTTTTACCAATTCTTCAAAAGGTGTTCTACTTACCAAATCAAGACAAGTGACAAAAATGTGAAATGCAAAGGGTAGTTCTCTTAGGACAATGGGTGCAAGAGAATAATTTGTTACTACTTCCTAACTCTTATAGTGATATATTAATAACTACAACTCCTTGAAACAAAGAAAAATGGATGTCTAGGTCGGTGATCCCACAATAATGGGTTACACTTTTTGGTCAAAATTGGCATTGAAATCAACATTTTTCACCAAATTAAGAATTTGGAGATGAAGCAAACTAGTGATTTGTGAGATTTTATGTGTAGATTCTAATTATGTTTTTTTTTTTTTAAATTAAAAATTAAAACTATGAATCCTTTTATGTAATTTTTAATAACTTATTTTTTTTCCTAAACAGTGTTTTTAAAAAGTGATGTTTATTTCATACAACATAATTTTTTTATAAAAAGGATATAATTCTAATTTTTTAAATATAGATTTGTCACACCAATATCTAGTGCATGGATATTTTTTTATTTTATTTTTGATACGTAAAATGGAACTAAAGCTGAATAGATTATATTGAAAATATAAATTTGTACATCATTTGAGCCTGTAAAATTTATGGGTGAGGTCCAATATGCAAGTTCTACTCCTCCCAAGAGAGATACAAAATTTAAAAAAAAACCAAAATTTATAGACACAGACTAGTTCATCGACCCACTAATGTCTACAATGGCTATAGGCCCACACAAATAAAACAATTACATTCCACCATCCTCGAATTTTAGTCCCCTTCATCGTAGAATCTAGTCGATTGCACCAGCTCAACGAAATTGTGGCACCACTGGATACCGTCTACCTCATCCAGGCCCAATCTTCTATAGAGGAAATTGTAGCCTATGGTCACCCAGTGTCTATGGTGCTCTAAACCTTCCACATCCATGTTGAGAATGAAGGGGTGTCATTCCACCTTGATGCCCTATAGAAACATTTTTTCAATATCATCCGGAATGGGGATCCCATCCCCCAACTGAGCCACATAAACCATGTCCATGTCATCCAGCAATATTGCAGCTTTGAATACCATCCTTAGTAGCAACAGATATTAGAGTTTTGGTAGGTTCAAATCCAATAGTGAGGCAAGGAATCGCAAGTATATGTCTAAGCTTTCCCTTGTCTAATTGCCAGAGAAACACAACTTCTTCCCTATCACCATCCTCACAACTTTGAGACACAATATGTCCTTATTAAGGAAAATTTTCTTGAGCCTCAGATCAGTAATGAATCCTATGGGTATGTGTAGGATCATGATGGGCCAAAAAGTGGCAATGAGAAAAAATCACGTTTTGAATCGGCTCAAAAATGCGGAAATGGCCTAATTGACTTTTCTAGGTTCGGGTAACAGTACTTCTACCCGAACCAAAAACCAAAGGTAGTTTCCACAAATCGGATATCCAATTTTTGGAAACTATATATTAAAAAATAGCTGACTCTTTTATTTCATTTCTCACAGTTTGACATGGGCGCAAGAGGAGAATCCCAAATCTGATATCCGTTTTGATCCGATATCCGATTTGAAAGGTATGTATTTGATTTTTTCGATCTTGTAATCGATTTTTCAATAGATTTTGTTAAGTTTAATTAGGTTTTACTAAAAAAATTCAAAAATATGGTTTTCTATTGATTTAAAAAAAAAAACTAGAGTTTACATTGATTTTTTATTAAAACTTAATGTTTTGAAATGGATCTTGATTAAAAATTAGTGTTGTTGATGTATTTTTATCAAAAATAAGAGTTTGTTATTGATTTTTGTGAAAAAGTATGGTTTTTTTGGATTTTTATTAAAAACTAGGGTTTTTTAACAATAATTTCATTTATATTGTGTAATTTCAATTAGTTTAATTAGTTTTTAACTTTAATCAGGTATTATGGCTACGAATGTAAATCCACAAATGCCAAATGCTCCACCACCTCCATAGCCAAATGCTCCACCACCTCCACAGCCACCAATTGAAGACTTAATTGGTGAAAAATTGGGGCAATTGAGGGGCATTTGTGAAATTTATCAGACAATGCCTCGATTGGGAGATATGACAAACACATTGAGAGAAATAATTAAAAATATAGAAACCCTCTCCACCCAACATAATTCCTTTTATTCATGGCGAGAAGATATGAGGGAGTATTATCGATGTGGATTCTCTTATGATGATGTGAAAGATCTCCAAATAACCAAAGCCCAGATAGCCTCTTTATTCATTGACCTAATAGAACAAAACTTTCCATAAAATGGTGCATGCATAGGGATATTGTAGCTAACTTTTGGGATCGTTGGTGTATGGTTTTTGATAAACCACCGAACAATAATTTCGACATACCATTTTAATTTATTAAAAAATTATATGTTGAGTTTGTGTTAGGGCATCATGTCAATTACTTTGACATTAAACCCTTCCAGGGCATCGGTGGAGGTATGCCCTTGGATAGACTAGGGGCAGTTAGAGTAGTCCTGCGCCCAAATGTTCCTATTCCTCCCCTTCCTCCACCACCTCCAATATATCATCCAGAGATTATCGAGGATGCATCCACACAAACAATTTAGGCTATTCAATCTTTGAGTGGTCATTTGGTTTTGCATGCTTCTACAGTAACTTAGCCACATTTTGGTTATGTTGGTGAAAGCTCCAGTGCTGCTACATCATCCTCCTCAGGTCCACATATTTGTGTGCCACATGCTTGCACTATGTGTCGCCAGATATGCTTGGGTCCTCTTGTATAGCCCGTTGAGCATCCCTTGGACACTTCTGATTATGACCTCCATGATGTAGACATTATAGATCAGTCGCAGGGGAGTGGAGCGCACCCTATAGAGTCCTCTCCTACTAGAGAGGGAGATGCTGGAATAGTGACACAGGTAAGATTTAAGTTGTAATTTCATAACTTGCATTTGTTTTTAAATGAATATTAATTAGAGATAGTATCAAGTACTAATATTTATTTACATGGTCTATTTAACAGTTGATGACTAAGGAGGAGCTCACACGGGTGACTGATAGCACCCTTAGGTCCATTTCATTTGTATTGGACACACACGTAGTATATATTTTCGCACTCACTCATTTACATTTTATATTATATACTTGCTTGTCATTTGAATTGTCATTAATGAAATTATATAATAGCTTATATGTTTATCTCGTTTTTCTCCTATAGGAAATACCCAATGTGAGTGAGGTGCAACCTTGTCCAGACTATGGAGGTGCAAATCTAGATAAGGGGAAGGTAATTGAACTCAAATTGGATTGAATTAAGATTTTTAAGATCTTATATTGATTATACATACGTCGACATAGATTGGTAGTTTCATATGTACTTGTCAATTTTATTTACAGGCAATTATGAGCTTGACAGATATGTTGACAAGGGACACACCGCCTAGAGGAGTAGTTATTGGAACACCTCAAAGAGTAGGTGTTGAAACCCATCAAAGAGGAGGTGTTGAAAAACCTGAAGGAGATAAAGTAAAAGATCAACCTAAAGAGGTACATGTGCTTATTTTATTTTGTGTTTGGTAAATAAGTTCTTATTACCAATAATCATATGCTAACTTGGATCAATTTTATGTTTTTGTTCACATTTATAGATTGGCATTTCAAAAGTTGATTTGGTATATTATAGGACTCCTGCCCCTATGAAGAGACGTATATTTCAGGTAATCAATATTTCAATTTTAGAGTTCAATTAAAATTCAATGTATATTGATTTTTGATGTTAATTATTCAATTTTAAATTATATAGTATAACTAATCTCAATTGTGGTTTGAATTTTTCCTATGTAGCTACCTTAAGAGCCAATGAGTGCTTCAAAGAGGCTCCATTTTGATGATCCACCAATAGTTTAGGATGAGATAGACATTTTGGCATGTAAATTTTGAATACATATTGAGATGGCATATGCCATATTTTGTAAAACTTTGTTTGAGTTGGCGTCGATGCCATTTTTGTATATGGACATACACTTGATTATTGGATAATTTGATATATAGAATTTGACAATCGAAATTTAATTTGTTCCTCATGTGCATGATTAAACTCTTTGAAATTTTTATCTTGAGCAATGGTTAAATATCGATGTACAATAGCTTAAAACTAAATGGTTATATTATGTAGTTTATATCTATATCACTGATTACATTGCATTACACATCTTTCAAACTCAAATCATTAATTCACATTGCATAACTAACATCTAGATGTTCATAGATGAAAAATTTTCAATTACAATATAGTTCTTACAAAGTCAACCTAAGCAGTTATGCAATTACTTCACATTGCATAACTAAAAACTATGAACAACTCTCAATTGCATTTGTTTGTCATTGAATTCTATGAGACCACATTTATTTGAATTTTTTTTTTAAATAGTCCACTGCCTTGTCTATGCTACCACATTTTTCATACATGATAGCGATCACATTAAGTTGTAATAAATTAAATCATAGCCTATGGCTATTTAATTTATACTCATTTATTTAAATGGATGAGGCCGATTGATAGGGTAGGGTTGGATGGAAGAATCATTGTTCCATGCTTTGGGTCTTGCTTGCAAGATCTCCTTGGTTTCTTACTTCTTCACCTTAAATTTTAGGACCTTCTTCATGTTTAGGTACCCTTGGTTCTCTTGGCCAACCCCACTACCATCACAAATCAACCTACTAAGTCAATCTTGGTGCAATGTCTCTAACTCTTCCTTAGCCCTTAATCTACCCTAAAGACTAACATTCTCCAAGAACTAAAGCCCTTAATCTACCCTTAATCAGTAGAATGAGTTCCAAAACTCATTAATCCTTTCCACTCCTTATCCTCCTGATCACTCCTGATCAAGACATGTTCCTAAGCCTCTAACTCTATCTCAATGGTCAAAAGAAACGAACTAACTACAAAAGAATGCTTGAACCGAAGAAACTAGCTACCTACTATTCCACACAATGCTTGGAAGACAATTGCACTACATTCTACATAATTCACAATGTCAAGATCACTCCATTAACACACAATTCAAAGCAAAAACTAGAAAAATTACACAAATTTATCACTGTCTTCTCTTGTAATCATAAATTTCCAATAATGCAAAAGCTTCCAACTTTCCTCTCAGGTCAAGGCACACCCTATATAGGTCAAAAAAATTAGTTATGTCTCCCCTTGGTCGAACATTGTAGTTACCTTGTGGCAAATTTGCAAAAATGTACCATTTTGCACTTTTTGCCAATGTCTAGTAAAATGAGTTTCTAATCTCATCAATAAAATGAGTTCCAAAACTCATTAAGCCTTTCCACTCCTTATCCTCCTAATCACTCATGATCAAGACATGTTCCTTAGCCTCTAACTCTATGTCAATGCTCAACATGACCTTCAAGGTAACACATCAAGAACAAAAATTCATCCTAGACTTCCTAATTGCCTAGTGTTTTCTAGGTGCTCCTGCACCACCGACTGACCTTGATATTATTTTGTAATTTATTATTTTCAAGAGAGGCCGACCTCCTTGAAGAGTCATGTTAGGTATGGTTCTCTCTTGCACCTAAATACATCGAATCGCTTTGAGCTACATCGGAGCGGCGTTTTCCCTTAAGAGTCCAAAGTGTTAAAAGGTAGCAAAATTTGACGGACTATTTCTCAGAAACCGTGATGCTTATAGACTCTTCGTCTGAGGATATGGGATTTTGTTGAGACCATCTACAATAACCTCTCTCAGTTTTTGCTATCTCGAAGGCATTTTCCCGTGGTGATGAGTTTTCAGTTGAGGGAAAAGTTGTCAAATGCAAGCAGTGTAAAGTTTCAAAGTGGTGCAACTTTCATTCTCGAACTCGTACGACCCAACGGACTATTCCAACATGTCTGGATGGGTATGTTTAAGATAGGTATGGTTCTCTTTTGCACCCAAATACGTCGAATCGCTCTGAGTTGCATCAGAGCGGCGTTTTCCCTTAAGAGTCCAAAGTGCTAAAAGGCAGCAAACTTTGACGGACTATTTCTTGGAAACCGTGATGCTTAAAGACTCTTCGTTTGAGAATATGGGATCGTTTTGAGACCATCTACAATAACCTCTCTTAGTTTTTGCTATCTCGAAGTCGTTTTCCTGTGGTGATGAGTTTTCAGTTGAGGGAAAAGTTGTCAAATGCAAGCAATGTAAAGTTGAAAAGTGGTGCAACTTTCATTCTCGAACTTGTACGACCCAACGGACTGTTCCAACACATCTAGATGGGTACGTTTATGATAGGTATGGTTCTCTTTTGCACCCAAATACGTCGAATCACTCTGAGCTGCATCGGAGCAGCGTTTTCCCTTAAGAGTCCAAAGTGCTAAAAGGTAGAAAACTTTCACGGACTATTTCTCGAAAAGCATGATGCTTACAGACTCTTCATCTAAGGATATGGGATCTTTTCGAGACCATCTACAATAACCTCTCTCAGTTTTTGCTATCTCAAAGGCGTTTTCCCGTGGTGATGAGTTTTCAGTTGAGGGAAAAGTTGCCAAATGCAAGCAGTGTAAAGTTGCAAAGTGGTGCAACTTTCATTCTCAAACTCGTACAATCCAATGGACTGTTCCAACACGTCTGGATGGGTATGTTTACATTGGGTATGGTTCTCTTTTGCACCCAAATACGTTGAATCGCTCTGAGCTGCATCGGAGCGACATTTTCCCTTAAGAGTCCAAAGTGCTAAAAGACAACAAACTTTGACGGACTATTTCTTGGAAATCGTGATGCTTACAGACTCTTCGTCTAAGGATATGGGATCATGTCGAGACCATCTACAATAACCTCTGTTGGTTTTTTCTATCTCGAAGGCATTTTCCCATGGTGATGAGTTTTTAGTTGAGGGAAAAGTTGCCAAATGCAAGCAGTGTAAAGTTGCAAAGTGGTGCAACTTTCATTCTCGAACTCATACGACCCAACGGACTGTTCCAACACGTCCAGTGGGGTACGTTTATGCTAGGTATGGTTCTCTTTTGTACCCAAATACGTCAAATCGCTCTGAGCTGCATCGGAGCAGCGTTTTTCCTTAAGAGTCCAAAGTGCTAAAAGGCAGCAAACTTTGACAAACTATTTCTCAAAAACTGTGATTCTTACAGAATCTTTGTCTGAGGATATGGGATCATGTCGAGACCATATACAATAACCTCTCTCGGTTTTTGCTATCTCGAAGGCGTTTTCCCATGGTGATGAGTTTTCAGTTGAGGGAAAAGTTGCCAAATGCAAGCAGTGTAAAATTGCAAAGTGGTGCAACTTTCATTCTCGAACTCGTACAACCCAACGGATTGTTCCAACACGTTCGGATGGGTACGTTTATGCTAGGTATGGTTCTCTTTTGCACCCAAATATGTCGAATCACTCCGGGCTGCATCGGAAAGACGTTTTCCCTTAAGAGTCCAAAGTGTTAAAAGGCAACAAACTTTGACGGACTATTTCTCAAAAACCGTGATGCTTACAGACTCTTCGTTTGAGGAAATGGGATCATTTCGAGACCATATACAATAACCTCTCTTGGTTTTCGCTATCTCGAAGGCGTTTTCCTATGGTGATGAGTTTTCAGTTGAGGGAAAAGTTGCCAAATGCAAGTAGTTTAAAGTTGCAAAGTGGTGCAAATTTCATTCTTGAACTCATACGACCCAATGGACTATTCCAACATGTCCAGATGGGTACGTTTATGCTAGGTATGATTCTCTTTTGAACCCAAATACGTCGAATCACTCTGAGTTGCATCGAAGCGGCGTTTTCCCTTAAGAGTCCAAAGTGCTAAAGGCAGCAAACTTTGATGAACTATTTCTCAGAAACCATGATGCTTACAAACTCTTCATTTGAGGATATGGGATCGTGTCGAGACCATCTACAATAACCTCTCTCGGTTTTTGCTATCTCGAAGGCGTTTTCCCATGGTGATGAGTTTTCAGTTGAGGGAAAAGTTATCAAATGCAAGCAGTGTAAAGTTGCAAAGTGGTGCAACTTTCATTCTCGAACTCGTACGACCCAACAAACTATTCCAACATGTCCGGATGGGTACGTTTACACTAGGTATGGTTCTCTCTTGCACCCAAATGCGTCGAATCACTCTGAGCTGCATCGAAGCGGTGTTTTCCCTTAAGAGTCCAAAGTGCTAATGTCAATGAAATGTGGGGGCAGAAATATTTAAGGTTGGATCAAGATTCTACAAGTCCTAGCTCTTTCCCAATCAACTTGAATCAATTACATGGAAAATGAAATTCGCAATGAACTTTTTAACTTTTTGTTTTTCGAAAAAGTGGCAAGCCATTGTAATTTGTTATATATAAATGGGAGATATTACAAAACCTAGTTCAAACAAGCATACTGACAGGAAAGAACCAGGAAGAAAACCTTTGATTGTAGCTCGATTAAGTACAATGGCAGACATTTGAACTGTATTTCAAAAAACATCACAATATATAGATTACGCCTATACATAGTTATGACCTTTTTACATTGTTTCACATTTCAAAATTCAATTTTTACAAAATTTGCCTATTTGAGGCATTCGAGGCATAGTCTTCCACAAGAGTAGTATGTTGTCATTTACGTTTTTGAGTAGTGCATATTTGAAAAGCACCTGTACAAACCATCAAGGTAGCAGTTAAACTACATATAATAGAAAATATGCTTAGAATAACCAATCGATATTATTGTAATTTGTCACATACCTCTCTGAAAGGATCAGAGTTGCCTATTGTTGCAGTAGGTCCATGAGCAATCGTGGCAGGAATATCACAAAATTTGTCAAATGATAAATCTATATTGTAACAACAAAAAATATGCTTAGACTAACAAGTCCATATTAATCTAAACATACTGAATGATGATGAATTGGTAATGCAAACTATAAAAGATGCTTTGATTAACCAATCTATATTAAAGTAATATGTTGCATACCTCTTTGAAAGGATCAGAGTTGGCTATTGTTGCAGCAGGTCCATGATCAATCGTGCCAAGAATATCGCAAAATTTATCAAATGATATATCTATATTGTCACAACAAAAAAGTGGCTTAAGCATTGTACTTTCCATTCTTGAATATGCTATTCAAGTGTGCCTGAAGGGTCATCTCTTTGCTTAAGAGTATCCAATATTATTTCATGATCAACATTACTAAGTGTCCATAGTTGTTTTGTCTTTGGTTTGGCATGATGCTTCAACAACTTAACATTTGTTGCTATAACAAGATGTGAATACATGAAAATGGTTTTGTGTTTCTTGTAGTCTTCAAATGCAGGTATGCCATTCTTTCTAATCATGTATTTTCACAACCAAGTTCCGACAACCACAACTGAACCTATAGGATACACGAACCCATCATTATCTTCCATCGATTGTGTTAGCTTGTGCTTTACCTGCACACATTGAGCTAACCAATATTTTAATCTCTCTTCATTCCCCTATGGTGCAACAACTGCAAAAACATGTCCTGGATGTAGTAGATATGAAAGTCGGTCGTAATCAAGTGAACTTTCCATTGTGTAATTTTCCATGGATATAGTTTGAGATAAAGGAGTTAGATATTGTGGAACCCATGTATCCACCCACTCACTTGACTCGCATTGATCCCACTCGCACTGAATAAAATTCTGACAAAAAAAAGCCAACTGTCGTGTCCAAATGGTCCATGTGCTTGCATCTGAGCTTTGAAACGAATGCATCTTTGAAGAATCTTTGATTGTATGACAATCCAATCTACCTCCGATTGTACCCTCCTCAACCAACCAAAAGAATATGCACTGTTGAATCAAGTGTCCCTCCCTGTGACAATGCTGAACTACACCAATCAACAATAGAACGTGCATCACTGAATTTTGCTCCCCTTTCCCATGCCCAGCTTTAAAAAACTCCAAATATTAGGTACACCCCTCTCTACATGCATTCTACTCAACCAATAAAACATATGGGAATTCTTGAATTGACCTGTACAGTTATCTGACCAAATGAGATGTCGGCCCAGTGCTATATCATGCTGTTGCAAGAACTCAAAAAAATTCTCGAAACAATGTTGGACATACTCGGACGAGTGAAATCTATCATCACTCATAAAAATGATACTCTCTGATTATCTTTTGATCCTCCTCTGTACTATCAGGTGCATGTCTAAATGTTATGTGGACAAAAATAGCAATCTGAATAGAATTGTAATACTGAGATTGTACCTCATTTTGTGGTTGCAATGTGTAGTTTTCAGCAAAATCAACCGCTGATATAATAGTGCCAATCGGAAAAGAGTCCTTACATATCCTGAATTGTTGATCCAACCACTGAGACCTATGACTATGCCTTGCATATTTGTAGAAAAGATTGTTCTTCAAATCTGAAATAAAATCAGCAACACTGCATTCTTTTGTAACTAACTCACATCTAGAACCTTCACCTCCACTCTGCAAAGTATATTTGACTATCTCATATCTCTTTTTCTCAACAAGATTCTTTCCAAATTCATGTTCTAAACCCTCATGAAAACATTGAACAAACTCTGACAAGCCACCACATTGTGAGCACTTTGCATTTAAACAATCATTTCTATAGAAAAAGGAACCATCATCCCTAGAACATAAAAATAGATCTAGCAAGTCCCTTGATGATTTCGGAAGATGCATTGCACCACACTCCTGCAACATTTCATTAGTATGCAAAGTAGAATGGATATAGCATAATAGTTCATGGTACATTGAAAACTCCACATGGTATTTGCAACAACAAGTATTACGAATCTTAAGAGGCACACAATAGAATGGCTTCAAACCTTCAAAAGTTCTTTGTGAGATTTCGATATTTGGATGTGTTTGATTAAATTTGTTGAACAACATTGTTTGGCTTGATTCCAAGAAATTTTTAGGATGCGGTGTACGGTCTCGACTGCCAATTCTTAACTTTAAAACATCATTTGCATTGGGTGATACTCTAGAGTTATCATGCCAAAATTGTTGAATTGTCTGCTTTACATTATCGGTTAGCTTCTTATCAACACGTGTAAGCCTTCCGGAAAAATCCCATGTACCATTTTGAAGAGGATCATCTATTCTTTCTTTTCTTGCAAGTGCTCTATCCAAAGTTTTACAATTTAAGTCAAAATCAATACAAGTTTGTCTCATAAAGCGAGCTTTTTTCAATTGATGGCTTACTATGGCGGTGGTAATGACTCTCCGAGCAGCTCTCTTATATTTTTCCTTGTTATTTTTTCCAATATACTTGAGAGCATTAAAAAGATTTTTGACAATAATAGAATTTTTTTCGATCCTCTTGTTCAGACGAATCTTCAATTTGGCTAGCAAAGGTCTCATCTTTTTCATCTTTAGCAATTGTACAAAAATTTGGCATTGCTCGGTCAATGTCTTATCGCTAAAATATTGGTTGAAAAGTATTCTAGCCCACAACCGAATAGTTCGTGTTGACCTCTTGCCTTTTAAAATTGTTTATAATGTTATCATCAATTTCAACTAACCATTTAGGGGTCCTTGAAGGTCTTGAATTTTGAATACCTCTTTCTTCCACACAAGGTTCTTCATTTCTCGTGTAATCTGGTGAAACTTAATTTACACTTGCTTCAATATTATGTTCAACATCTTCATTTCCAAAATTTTCACCTTGAACATTTTCAATATCAATTTGAACAATTTCATTCCCAATTTCAATATCATGTTCAACATCTTCAATTCCAACATTTTCACTATCAATTTCAATATTTTCATTCCCAATTTCAATGTCATGTTCAACATCTTCAATTCCAACATTTTCATTATCAATTTCAAAATTTTCATTCCCAATTTCAATATCATGTTCAACATCTTCAATTCCAACATTTTCACCTTGAAAATTTTCACTATCAATTTGAACATTTTCATTCCCAATTTCAATATCATGTTCTACATTTTCACCTTGAACATATTCAATTTCCTCATCACTTGAAAGACCATAGGGCTCAGGTTCACCAATATTTAACATACCTTGTCTTTTCTTTCTATGACCTTCTCTATCTCTTTGTCTATAATCTTCAATTTGTTCTTTTGTCAGCTTTCTCTTACATTTTTGCTTCCGACGACTACTGATCTCCATTATACCAAATAAAAGATGCTAAAAAATCAATATGTATGACAAATTTGAGTACAAGAATCTCCTAAAATTTTATTTTTGTCTCTTCCTGTCTAAAACCACGCATTTGTCGCCTGCAAAGTGTTGCAAACAGAATGCAGGGTCCATTGGAATGCACAAAAAAGGCCCACATGGGGTTTTTCTATGGCCCACAAATCGGATATCCGATTTATAAAACATGTTCTCCAACGGTAAGATTTAACCTCTGCATAATGGAGTTCCACAAATTAGATATCTGATTCAAATTGGATATCCAATTTGTACACACATAGACCAAAGGGAGAGAGGGAGAGGGAGGGAGAGAGGGAGAGGGAGAGGGAGAGGGAGAGGGAGAGGGAGAGGGAGAGAGGGAGAGATAGAAGGAGAGGGAGTGAGAAGGAGAGAGAGAGAGAGAGAGAGAGAGGTGATTGAGTGAGAAACTTGAGAGAGATAGAGGTGGAGAGAGCGAGAGGGAAAGAGATAATATTTAAATATTTTATAAACTAGTAATGTATATATTTAATTATTTATGGATTAACTAAAATATTGAAATAATATATTAAAATATTTATAGATTAACTAGATTATTGAAATAATATTTAAATATTATACATTTAATAATATATTATATATTAAATACATAATTCGGCAAGAGATTACCATAAATTGTATATTAAATATATTACATTATAAACTTTATTGGATATTATATATATTAAATTATAAACTTAATTGCATTTTAAAATAATATATTCAAGATTGTATAAATTGTTTTAAAACTGATCTAAAAGATATCATATATCGAATTCAAATCCGATATCCAATTTGAATCGGATATCCGATATTCTGACACAAAATTTAATGCCTTGGTATTAGGCTCGGGATTTGGTTCAGACAAGCCAATCCTAAAAGTCAACACGTAAAACATGTTTAACAACTTACCTTGTTTTTCCAGACTTCGCCCATGTGGCTGACGACTTTTATTTTACCTAAACTTGATAAAATGAAAAGGGTTTGTAAAGGAGCTTCTCAGCTTTCTACCAATATAAATTATATTTTCTTTATAATCTAATAAATAATAATTATTTATTTTTTATTAGCATTACGACTAAAGTCCTGATTGATAGTCTGATAGAAAAACATCTATAGCTTTCAAATGGTATCACATTTTTTGAATCCAAAATATGCGTCACATTCTATGCTTCGCATACTATAGGATTAAAAAAAAAAATGAATTCCATTAAGTTTTGACCAAGTTAAGGTGGTCAGACATACGAGTTTTTATATTTTTAAAAAGTTGTAATAAAAAATTCATAATTAATTATTTATTTAAAAACAAATTACAAAAAAATATGCATCACATCCGGACATGAGTCCTCTACTTATATCTAAAATTTTATAAAAAAATATTATGATTTTATTATGGTTAGGGTGGTCAGACAGACACCTACTTTTTTATTTTTTCCTTGAAATTTTAGTACTACTGCATTGAAATTTCAAATTTTCACCAAATAGATTTTTTTTTACAAAAATTAACCTAGTATTTTAGAAACTACATTGAATTTGCCACAGATTCTATTCTTACATATTTTTTAAATAATATAGATAACTTATTCAAATTTTTATGTCAAGTTGCCCAACTTTGATTTTCTGAATTTTCATTGCCACTTAAGGACCTATTTTTTCCATGATGATCCTGCACATACCCCTATAAAGGTTGATTTCTTCTTTGAGCAACACAGTTTGATCAGGGTTTCCATCTTTGTTGTGTTTCACTATTAGATCTTCGGTAGAAATAGGCTCAAGCCATTGAGTGTTTCAAAATTGCCAGCCTTGCTTCATTAATTTCCTCTACATCTACCTCCAATATCAATCGCTTCCATATGGCTCATTGAATGTGGCTATAAATTCCTTTGAGTTGTAGTACTTTTTTTCTCCAGATGTTTGCTTGAGGAGGCATATGATATTTTCCTCTCATCATTAACTGTCCTTTCCAGGTTTTCTCCCATGTTATTTCCACACATACAAAATTTAGCTGATCTTACTAAGGATCTTTTCAATGGCTGAGTTAGAGGGTATTGAATGTTCATGTCCAATTCTTCCAATCTACCTCAAGCGATCGATCTCCTCACTACTCCAAAGTTAACGAAGAATGTATGCCCTATGTCAAATTTGTCTCCTCTCTTATTCATGGTAAATGTTGTGGATATACGACTGGATTTCTCTAGCAGCCAAGATGGTGTATTGGTCGTTGTCACCTCCTTTTAGTGTGGATTCCCATGTGCCCAATCTGGCCATGAATGGCTCAGACTATTGCCCCTTTTTGGCACATAGACAAGACCCTTATTTACCATTTACTCATTTGTTGGCCAAAGCATCTGCCTCCTTATTACCTTCTTTGTTGTGATTTATGGTGCAATTCTTAAATGTTTGCATTATCTCGACTACCTTGGTAAGGAGAGCTCAAAGTTTCCAATTAGGCTCATACTACCTTTTCTAAGAGCATTAATAACCAAGGTTGAGTCCCCTTCTATTGCAATAATGACCGGTCCTAATTCTTTACAAAGCTTCATCCCATGGATGACAGTTCCAAGAATTATGATTCATTGTTTGTTTCTTCTAGCAACTTCTTAGTCGAGGATGAGATTGCATTCCCTTGCCAATCCTTGATGATACAACCTACTCCTGATGGATCCAAATTCCTTTTGGATGCCCCATCAAAATTTAGTTTGTACCACCCTTGTGGAGGGGGAGACCAAACCACTGAGGTTTGGGCTTGCTCATTCCCAATTACACCACTCCCAACCCAGTTCAGAACCCAGAGAGAGGGCCAAGTTGCACGCAGTTTCACATCTCATTATGAAAATATTTTGTCCTTGGCCACTTTCTGGTCTAGTTTAGCATTCAAAGTGTCAATTATAACAGCCTATGATCTTATTGATGAGGGAAACTGGGCACATTCTCATATCCTAAAACAGCCACCTATTTCTTTCCTTCCATAATTCCCATATCACTATTGATGGGTTGACCGTCCATAGATCCCCAAATACAGATTTACTTTTTAAGAGAGGCCATGACTGAAGCCAACTAAGTAGATCATGTTGTATAGCACAGGCCCACCCCAGCCTAATGCACAAATATCTCCAACACTCTTGTGCATACAAGAAACCTAGGAGAATATTATTGGTGGATTCTTCGGCATGTTCACACATCACACATCTAGACAGGCCATGGTATCCTAGGAAAAAAAACTGTTTAGTTGTCAATATTTTGTTTTGAATTGTTGTCAATGCAAATGTCACTGCCTTGGGGAGGAAAACATTTCTCCAACATAGGTGGATAGGAAAACTATCTATAATACTTCCTCTTACATTATACAACATCTTGTATCTATCCTTGGCATTGTAGCTTCCCGTTTTGGACCTTGCCTAGATCAAAGTATCGTTTCCATCTCGTAGGGTTAGAACTCTGTTCTCCAAAGCTTCGTTCAACTATTGCACTTCTTTGGGTGATAATTTCATGGCAGAGAAGTCCATAGACTTCCAACCTAGCACTTTATTGTCCTCATTTGGGACTATGTAGTCCTTCACTTTGTCTCCCCATAGGCTTTTTAGAACTTGTTTAACCTCCCTTACTTCTATCATGTTGTCTAAACTTGGTCCTTCCAACCCAAGAGTCCTCCCAAAATAACACCTTACTTCCATCCTTCACATCCAATGAAAGGTAATCACAAATGACTAGCTTTCACTTTTGCATGAAGTTCCATATTCAAGATCTAGTTGGAGGATTGGTTATTGTAAGGATGCCATCATTTTTTCATCTTTTAAGTACTTGTGGTGCAGGATTTTTGCCCATTTTCTTTGTGAATCGCAATGCATACGTCATACAAGTTTTTTTGCAAGTACTTTGTTTTGCAAGTCTAAGTGTTTGAAGCCCAACCCTCCGTCTTCTTTGGTTCTGCATAATTTCTCCCAAGCAATCGTGGCAATTTTCCTTTTCTCATCATTACCTTGCCAAAAAAATTGTCTATAAACCTTGGTCAATTTGGCAACAAACTTACTTGGGATGCATAATACTAACATCAAGTAGATTGGAAGAGTTGATAGCATAGATTTATCAATGTTATTCTGCTCGACCAAGTCAACCATCTTGCTTTCCATGAATTCAATTTCGCACCCATTTTGAGGTTGAGTGGATCCCAAAGGCCAGTCAACCTTACTCCCTTTTCCAGTGGTATACCTAAATAGGTACATGGAAGATCTCCTTTTTTAAATCCTAGCACCCTTAATATTTCATGTTCCTTTTGCAATGATGTATTGAAGAAAAAAAATTCTGATTTTCTTTCATTTACTGTTTTCCTTGAAGCTTTGGCATACTTTCTAAGGACTGAGCTCACATATAACACCTCCTTCCTATTGGCTTCTCCCATTAGTGTTGTGTCATCAGGAAATTGCTTATGAGATACTTCATGAATGTTACTTGTGACCCTTATTCCTTCAATTTGAGAGGAGTTAATGCCCAGGGTTATTGTTCTACCAAGGCTTCTACCATCAAAATGTATAGAAAGGGGGAAATTGGATCCCCCTTCCTTAACACCCTTGATACCTCAAAGAAACCCTTTGGTGTTCAATTTACCAAGACCAAAAATTTGGGCGTGGAGATGCAATTGAAAATCCAATTTAGCCATCTCTTGTTGAACCCGAAATCCTAAAGGACTTTGACTAGAAATCTCTAGTCTACCATGTCATAAGCTTTCTTTATATCCAGTTTGATTATCATACTAGCTTGTTTATTCTATTGAATTGATTGAATATCCTCTTGGGTGATGATGATTCCAGATCCATGATTACCCTCCTTGATACAAAGTATTTTTACTCCTCAGTAATCACTAATGGAAAGATAAGCGTTAGCCTATTAGCCATGGCCTTTGTCATAAGGGTATGTGCAAGATCATCATGGAAAAAATAGGTCCTTAAGTGGCAATGAAAATTCAAAAACTCAGAGTTGGGAAACTTGACATAAAAATTTGAATAAGTTATCTATATTATTTCAAAAATAAATAAGAATAGAATATGTGGTAAATTGAATTTAGTTTCTAAACTACTAGGTTAATTTTTGTAAAATAAATCTATTTGGTGAAAATTTGAAATTTCAATGCAGTAGTACTAAAATTTCAGGGAAAAAATAAAAAGTAGGTGTCTGTCTGACCACCCTAACCATAATAAAATCATAATATTTTTTTATAAAATTTTATATATAAGTAGAGAACTCATGTCCCCAATGTGATGCATATTTTTTTGTATTTTTTTTCCAAGTAAATAATTAATTATGAATTTTTTTATTATAACTTTTAAAAAATATAAAAACTCGTATGTCTGACCACCTTAACTTGGTCAAAACTTCATGAAATTCAAATTTTGTTTTTTTAATACAATAGTATGCAATGCATAGAATGTAACACATGTTTTGGATTCAAAAAATGTTATAGGGTTTGAAAGATATAGATTTTTTTCAATCGGGACTTTAGTCGTAATTCAAACAGAAAATGAATAATAATTATTTATTAAATTCAAAATAAAGAATAATTTATATTGGTAGAAAGCTGAAAATCTCATTTAAAAACCCTTTTTGTTTCATCAATTTAGGGTAAAAAAAAAGTAGTCAGCCACATGGGCGAAGTCTAGAAAATCAATGTAAGTTGTTAAACACGTTTTTTGTGTTGACTTCTTAGGATTGGCATGTCCTAGCCAAATTCTGAAGCAAACCCGAGGCTAATCCCTAGGTAGTAGGTTTTGTGTCAGACATATCGGATATCCAATTTTTTTTATATTTAATTTAAAAAAATCTAATATAGTTTTTAATAAATGATTTAAAAAATTGAAATTTTCAAATCAGATATCCGATTTGAATCAGATATCCAATTTATTTTTTATATAATTTTAAAAAATCTAATATAGTTTTTAATATATAATTTAAAAAAGTACAATAAATAATTTATAGTTTATTTTAATATATCTAGTTGAGAATATACAATATAGTTTAGAATTCAATATATAATTTATAATTTATGATAATCTCTTACGGAATTATGTATAATATATAACATATTATACTATTATTAATAATATTTATATATTCTTTATATATTCTAGTTAATGTATAAATATTTATATATATATATATTAAGTTAATATAAAAAATATTATATAACTAATTAATATTACTAATATATTAAATATTTAAATATTATATCCCTCTCTCTCCCTCCCTCCCTCTCTCCCTCTATCTCTCTCTCTCCTCCTCTTCCCCTCTTCCCCTCTCCCTTCCCCCCTAATTCTCTCTCCCTCTCTCAAACCCTTCTTCTCTCTCTCTCCTTCTTCCCTCTCCCTTCCCCCTCCTAATTCTCTCTCCCCTCCTTCCCCTCTCCCTTCTACCTCCAAATTCTCTCTCTCTCTCTATCCCTTTCCATCTCTTTCCCACTCTTTATCTCTCCCTCTCTCCCTCTATCTCCCCTTCTTCCCCTCTTCCCCTCTCTTCCCACCTTCCCCCCCTCTCTCTCTCTCCCTCTACCTTCCCCCTCCTAATTATCTCTCTCTATCTCTCCCTTTCCCTCTATCTTTCCCTCTCTCTATCTCTCCCTCTCTTCATCTCTATCCCCTTC